>RJVU01017312.1:3909589-3932773 GCA_003731715.1 Anabarilius grahami
ATATGCGTTATATTAATTTATACTTTTATTTTATTGTATTTTATTTTATTATATTGTATTTTATTTTTAAAAACCCTTAAAATGCTTAAAACAGAGAGGTGAGCCGGGTTACACATACAATTTTGTATTTTAATGAAAATGTATCAGTTAATTACTTTTAATTTAATTTATATAAAAAAAGATGCAGTTAGATTGCAGCGCATATATACTTTTTAAATTGATGTCTTGCATTTAAAAAAAATATAAAATATACATAAAAAGTGCTTGTTGGCTCACCAGCACAACGAACAGCTTTAGCACAATACACCTCTTTCCTCGAACACATGGGCATATGTGCTGTAGTTGTTCGGTGCTATTGTCAGGGAACACTGCCCTCTGTGTTTATACGCAGCGAAACAAGATGGGACTAGAATATTAAAGGCTACTGGAACAAGAAAATAACGGTTAGACTTACCAGTGCAACGACGAGGTCCTCCTTGCCCTCACGTTCATAATATCCTCATGCGCTAAAAAGAAAGAAAGCAATTTAGAAAATAAAAATAAATTACTTCTCAGGCATATGTAAGGATATCTTATTTAACAATATAGAGGGTTTGATATACTGTAGATTTAAAATAATCGTATTACTGTGAAATCCAATATCCTGGTAAACATTCAAATTAATATCTGAATGAATATCTGGAGTTTATGTAATCAGTTAAATGCTAAAAATATCTAACCATGCATGAAGCTTATAATAATCCTATAATTATCTGACAGCTGCATTCCAATTCTTTACTGATAATTATGTTTTAATGTTTTTAGTACAACTTCTCTTTGTCTCTCATTGAGGTTGAACTGTCCAAAGGCGTGATCCTTTAAAGTAGGACAAGGCTATGTATTTAGCACAGGTTATTTTCAGAACTATTTCCTTGATGAATGTAGTTATTTTTTGCAACAATAGAGAACTTAAAATGAGTTCCTACTTGGTCAGGTTAACATGGCAATTCAGGATTGTTCAAAAAAAGAATGTGGTATGTTTGCTTTTTTCAGGTTTACAGCCTCATAGAGTTTCATTTAACAAAATGTATAATATGTGCATACTGTGAATTCACATGCAGGGTTGGGCCACTGTTTGTCACTGAGATGAATGGCAAAAAAACAATTAACCTAAATATAAACCTTAATACTGAAGCAGGGGAAAAAATATAAGAGTAATTTAATTAAATAATGTATGGTGATATTATATACACAGAAAGAGAAACATAGTATGTATATGCATATACTCAGTTCTACAATTATCCATGCTCAACACTGAAAACTCTCTTAGAAAAAAAAGGTATCTAAACACTATAGTATAATTTCAAACAAATCTAAACTGTGTTCAGTCAAAAGCTGTAATTCCTGCATTAAAGTCAAAGTTTTATTACTATAACACACAATTGTTTCACTGTAGCAAATGCAGCCCTTGTTGTCATTACCATCTGTTTTCTTAATAAATCACAATCATGACATGCGTTTATTAAGATATCCACCAGACCAAATACCAATTGCTATTTTTTCTTTTTTTTTTTTTTATTCATTCACCTCATCCATTACTGAATGAAGAAGAGTTTATCCACTTAGAGAATAAAGATTCTGTCTTGCATTTTTAAAATGATTGTCCAAACAGGAACTTCTACAAACAGAATGTGGATTGTTAACAATGTGCATTGAAAGCATTGCCTTGTTTAGTTATTCTGCTTGCAATGGCATCATTTCCAACTCTGTGTCATTTGCTCATTCTTTGAAGGGAATTACTGCCATATTCCTTGTATGGCCAGTCAATTAGTAATCTGGTAAATGACAAAAGAATATGTTGAACCCAGTGTAACCTGCACTTGGAGAGAAGAAAACAGAGGAATATAAAACTATTGCCCCCTATTGGTAGTTAATGTTTTTGACACAGTATTCAAAGACTTTAAATGATAAAATAAAAGGATGCACAGAAAGACTCACTAAAATAGTGAAGTTAAAATTATTATTAATTACAAATGCCAACAACAAATTCATTTGAATTTATTAAGTGTTCTCCATCACTCAGGTACAACAATTGTTATTAAATACATCTCTTTAATAAGTGGACAATTTTACTGAAAGTGTTTCAATAGCAAATGTGATGTTGGTTGTACCACATGACCCATTTATTCTGTCATTGACTAACCATACTCAATGACTTCCAATACGCCACAAAAATGTGACATGCTGTAAATGTAATATCACACTGATTATTATTCTAGTCAGCATACAATAAGGAATATTACCCCCCTCAATCAACCTTGAGTGAGTAAAACGTCCACCTGCTCTGAGCCAAAAATGAGCCAACAGGTATCAGCTATCATCTGCTTTGATGTGATAAAAACTGTGGAGTACATTCATAATATTATGTCATTTTCAGCTTTGTTGTTCTTCCAATAATAATACACATAAATAATGAACACTTAAATAAACACAACATCATTTGAGTGAATGATGTGTGAATTTTCTGATTTCTGTGATAAAGAATGGACATTGAGAATGAAAGAGATGAATGAAAATTTCATTTTTTGTTTTTATTTCTTTTATATTTGTTTTATTGTATAAAAGTGGATTATGTAATTGCATGCCTGAACTAAATTGTATTATTTCAAGTGTTGTGTGTGACATTCTATACTCATACATGTGTGTATAATTCACAACAGTAATTATTGATTACAGGATTGGTTTAGCCAATGTTTGTTAGAATATCACATAAGATACACTTAGACTACACTTAGTACTTGTATAAGCAAGTCAGTCGTTTACCAACTTAATACTAACTGAAGTTCTATCAAGTACATTCTTTTACAAATGATAGGCTACTGTTTTGATATCTGCTAAAACTGTCCTCCCACTCTTCTTTATAAAATAAAAAACAAAACAGCATTTCTTTAACAGTAAGCCTGGAGGAAAGAACTTTGGCAAGCCATGGAATTTACAACTCAGCAGTATTTGCAACCAGACACAGCCTTACAAGACAGAACCAATCAGGGAAATAGGTCTTTACTCAACACTCTATTGTTTTCCACAAATGTTTGAACCCCACAAATTGAAGTGACTGAGCATACTCTGCAAAGCTGTTTTGTGAAATATTTGCAAATCTGACATATCAACATCTCGGAGTAATGTCATGTCCTGTTTTTTTCTGCTGAAATAATGGCATTTGAAAGGTATTTGAAGGATGTAGTTTTGTTTAACAAAACAGAACTGAAATGGTTAAAGACATAAAATAATGGCACATTAATTGCAATTCACAGTTTTATGAATTAAAACTCTTGAGATTTTGTAATTAAAGCCGTCTTACAACTTTTTCTCAACCGAATGACAAAAAATACTAAATTTCAGACCCTCATTAACAGATTAAAAAAATCACCATAACTGTTTGGGAGGTCAATAACCTTTCCATCTTGGTTTTTCTTCATAATTATTTTGGACACATGTATAACCTTTGCTCAGCAAAAGGGCCTGAATTAGTTCTAATGCCAAAACTGAGGCATTGGTTCTGTTAATTTTAAATAACTCTCAGAATATACCACAGGCCTTCACTAAATAGAAACAGAGCAGTATATGATGATGGCGGTGGAGTTCCTGTTCAGCCAAAATCGCAGTGCACAGATTAAAGAGAACATTGTGGATGAACAGAGTCTGACTTATTCTGTTTCCAAGCACAACATCATAAAGTAAGATATGGCTTAAACTTTTCATACCATGATTATAATGGTCAAGTGGAGCCTCATCTGTCAAATAAAGACCACTGAATATCCGGTGTTGAAAACCGACAAATAACAGTGGTCAAAAAATGTAATTTGCTTTGTATAAAATGTATATTTTAATACTTTAATAATTTTTTCAGTTATGTTTTTTTTGTTTAGTTAATCATGTGACTCTTCAACCACAATGCCCTGTACATGACCCCACCACACAACACCACATCTTCTCTGCCCTGCACATGACCCCACAATATGTCCGATCTAAAGATCTATGTTCTGCGCTCTCATCTGCAAACCAATACAAGATCACTTAGCTTCTCAGTCCTTCACGGTCACTTTTACCACAACATACACATCCTAGGGGCAAACTAAGCATTTTTCACCGCCCCAAAAGTGGAGTATTTTGATATACGCACATTCTACAACGCCAATACTTAAGTGAATCTCAAGGCAACGCTCTTCACACATGCACAACGCCTTTAAGAGGCATACAAGATGTTTTTGAATACATAGGCTATGAGTCATGATACACAGAATTAGATTTGAAGCTGCTGCTAGAACAATAATTCCATATCAACGCCAAATTAACAGTAATATACAAATGCACAAACGTACACTCTAGACTTTGAAATTGATCAAAACTGAACAGATGAGGACACATTTGCGCACCACTTGACACAATTTCTCCATGAACTATTGAATTACATCCTTGATTAATTCCCGAGGGCGTTGCGGAGGAAAGTACATATTTAATTAAAAAGAGGAAAACAAGATTATTAACTTACTGCAACCGCCTGGGATCCATTTGGGAGAGTCGAACTTCTACAGACCCTGACGCGAGTAACCCACACTAACAGGCTCTAAGCCCTTCTCTCAGAGATAAGACTAGCCAACAGCTGCGATTACGGACAGTTAACATTATATATGATGTAAATATATTGAGGGTTTGTCAGGTCTTGCAGGCCATAAAACCCACTTTAATGACCCCACGTGCTCTTCCTGCACCACTCACTGGTCCTGCTTTGGGCAATTGGCATAAATAACCCTCAAACTTCAAAATACGTGGCAAGAGAGCTAAAAAAAGAGGGGTTTGTGTAAAAAGCAACATAGTAACCACAGTAACTCGCAATGTGGCCCTTTCGGTCAAGATAGCGAGTGTAGAAGTTGAAAGAAGCATGGAAATTTACATTGAATCTCCAATATAGGTGAGTGAGACGATTCTAAAATGAAAGCGCTTCTTAAACAGTAGTATAAATTGACTAGCTGACTGTTTTTATTTTCATCTTAGTGTGTGTATATAATGTTAGCATTCATACACTTAAGAAACTTGGAGATTAAAATGTTCGGTTGCATCGAGAAGGCATGAATTAAGAAAAAACTATAACCTATGTCAAACCAACAGTAAAGCAGAAAAGAGCCTGAGTAGAACGAGCCAGTCGAAAGTTAGCATTTTGTACACGCAGTCTTATGTCCTTTGTTTGACATGGGCCTGGATTATGTGATTTCTGCACATAGGGTGGCTAACATCATGTCTCATTATCTAAATGACAAATTTCACCAATAAGGTTTGAGCAATTCACTTTAAACGTCTTTAGTTATATGCTTTACACGCAGGACGATTGATAACGGTGTAGTATCGTATTTCAAATGCACTTTCGAAAAAAATCGTATATTTACTATAATCTAGTTTCACGCAGTATTTGATTAAATTTGCAAACTATTGTTTTTAAGGGTTTTGTGTACCAAAAAGTCACTGAAATGTTTGTGTAAACTTCCGCCGATTTGTTAAAAAAGGAAACAGTTGTCAGTGTCTGACGGGTGAGAGGAAGTGCTGTAAAAGTTTATTGGGGTCATAAAGTTTTATGTGCCTCCGTTTAAGGGCTACTGTAAATAAGTGACCAGAGCGTTAAAGTTCAATCATGTCTCATCACTGGAAGTATACACATGCAGACTTAATATTTTTACCAAAATCATATTAATTCGCGCTGAACGTTTTCTTCTCTTAACTCTGCACGAGGTATCAAACGGGCCTTGAATTAAAAAAATGCATTTGTGTAGAGAAAGACTCATTATTTTTGCTTTAAAAGACAAACAGTATATTCTTTACGTTTCATCGTGTTCATTTTACAATGATACCACATTGGAAGTTTCATTGGACACAGATGGCTGACAAAACTTTCTGATATGTTGGCAATTTAATCTGGTTACTGTAATAAATAATTACTGACCGGTAAAGTATCGAAAAATATCAATGAAACTTCGGAAACAAACAGTTAGAATAACAGAAATGATGGATCTGACAAACGCAAAAGTAGGTCGTGTAGTTTGGTTGGTATGAAAGGCATAAGCCACTCCTATATAGAATAGAGTGTATGGAAAGAAATGCCAAGGTACCTGTCTGTAAAATTTGCCCCCCTCAAAAAAACATATTCAATAAAAGAGCAAAATGTTCAGATTCCACAGTATTTCAATAGACATAATCCTCAAGATAAAATTACCATTTGGCTGCTGGCTGACAGACAACATGATGTTTAATATGACACTACAGTTGTTGCATTATTATCATGGAGTGCGGTTTACCATCCTTGTTTGGCTATTATAGTTGTATAGATGTATTTACGACAGAAAGTACAATGGATAAAAAGACAAGTTCCATCAAAATGCAATATGCAATGGGGAGATTGATGAAAGTTCAAGCAAAGCACCACATTTTTTGCATTTACATTTAAATCAACGTAACTGGATGCAGGCCTTGGTATATTATGTAGGTTATTGATACAAGTGATTTTAGTAAGGCATATTCAAATAAAGTTTAAGCTTATACATTATTCAAATAAGCACCTCCCGGAAGGGAGCACTATCAATAAATATCGAAAATATGGACATATTCACATAACAACATGATATTGTAGACAAATGAAAGACATCAACTGTTGTCACCAACAAAATCTATTTTTAAACCCTTTGTTGTTTCAGTACAAGTTAACACTGCGTTTATTTTCAGGTCGTTTCAACTGAAGCCGTGCACCACATTATTTATAGTCCTCCTTTCACTTTCAACTTTGAGTCCTTCTTCCACTTCATGCGACGGTTCTGGAACCAAATTTTAATTTGCCGCTCGTTCAAGCAGAGGTTATTGGCAATCTCGATACGTCTGCGACGTGTGAGGTATCGGTTGAAATGGAACTCTTTCTCCAACTCCAGAGTCTGGTACCGGGTGTAACTGGTTCGTGACCTTTTACCGTCAGATTCTGAGGTGGCATCAGAAAGATATTGGGTTACCTATATGTCAAATTTTATCGACTATCGTCCTCATGCATATTACTATGAAATTTATTTTCATAATCATTGATGAAGTTGCCACCAAACACAATCCATAAAATGTAATATGGATACATCAAGCATTATAAAATCCAAAATGAAAACAGTGGACAGGTGGTATGGCGCTAATATTTATTTATTCTGAAATTAGAAAGTGTCATGCACAGAAATAACACAAACATGATGAAACATAAAAATCATAAATGTGTGAAGGCCACGAGCTTCCTAACATGTCCTGACCCGAAATATTGTAAGAACTGAACAAAAATAAATAATTAAATAAATACAAATAAAAAGACACGGCCTCACTACTGGGATACAAACTGGCATCATACTTTTGCTGTAGTACTTTGCTTTACTACTCCAGCGGTGCAGAGTGCAACTAACCGGAAACATAATGTATGTGTATGCAAAGATTCGCTTGAAATCCCATTTTACTTGAATATCATGTAAACTCCCTTTAATGCTTAAAGCAAGAAATAATACGTAAATTTATATGTAATCATCTTTTTTGCTTTTCTTAACCAATTATTTCTCCATAAATTTGACCGGAGATCACCTCTTCACAGTAACAGGACAGGTTTACGAGCAATAGATGCCTTTGTCATAAAATTTACGGCCGCTAGTTTTATTATTTCCTGCGTTTGGCCTATAAAACTCAAGAGGAAAAATATGGAGCGACAAAACGTAGGAAGGAGATGCAATGACGAGGATGAGATGCGTGCAGTTTCTCCTCTTTTCTAAAACAAACTTTAAACGTAACTTTACCGTGGCTCATGTGTAGCTTTGTCATCCACGGATATATCTGCGGCTGCGACTGGCTCTGACGCTGAGTCGAATTAGTTTGTTGCTTTATCGCTGAAGTAGTCTCCATTTTGATATCGTCTGTGCGGCTCTTGCCGCTGGGCTTCTCCAGAACTTCCATATTCCCCTCGGCTTTTTGGCTCAACAGTCCGTGACTGAGGGGGTTGTACCCGTGAGTGCTTACAAAGCTACGAGAGCCCACAGCTGAACAGGACTGTGTTCGCTGAACTGCTGCACTGGTCCTTGCACGGTCGGTTGTGTTTATCGCCTCCCGTTTCAAAGAGTTGGAGGGGATTTGAGAACTGAAGGATCCGCCGAGATCAAGTCCTTCGTACGCGTAATTGGACTCGTGGAACTCAGAGTGAGCTCCATAGTTGCCAAAAGTGTGCATTCTACAAGAGGAGGCGTCTTGCGTTTGCTTAGAAAAAGAATTTCCAACGTATGAGCTCATTCTATTTCCAAAACAATATAGTAACCTTGGAGAGAGTCACAAAAAGCACCCGGTCGCAGCAGAGACTGAATCAGCTAATAAAGTATACATAAGTTGTTTAGAAGTTTTATTTGTTTATTGGACTTTATTTGTATTTCTAGAGGACGTTAGGCTTGTCCTAAAAAAGAGCAGGATTTATAGGTGGAGGAAATCATTTTCTTTTTTTTCTTGATACGACGCGTAATGCCCAAATATGGAATGTTTAAATAGAATCACGTGCAGCTCCTGGCCAGTCATAAATTGGCTTGATCCCCGGGAGGTTATTGATAGACATTGAAACGTGTCCGATAACTTCTCGGTATGGAAATCATCTAAGGGTCTGGACTAAAAAGGGCGAGACCGTTAGACAAGAGCGTCATCTGGCGTCTAATACTGGACAAAGCGGCCTTATGCACACACACACACACACACGTGCAAACAAGATGATTGACAAGAAATTATGCGATACGATGTTATGACAAATCAAATGTCAAAGCGATATAAATAGAATATGGAGTACACGATTATCACATTAGTTACATATATGACAAATATATGTTTCTCCTGTTTCACAGTAATGGTTTCTGTTTGTTTCGTGTGTTACTTTTTTAGTATTTGCGAAATTAATTTCCATAATGATTATATAGGATTCTTAACTGCGTCAATGTGTGTGCATTTGTTGCAGCGGCTTCCCAAAAGTACATGTGATTTTTCTTTTTTAAATCGCAGAACAACTGATTCAGCGTTGTGCCACTAGATGCAAGGCAAATGTGGTTAGAAGTGTTTTGTCAATCAAGCATTGCCACTGTGTCATGAAATAAGCAATACTTTATTTGCTTAGAGTCGTCTCTAAGTCGTCACATACTTTATTAGCTATACATCATTAGGTATTAACAATAATCAGGTTGCATTATTCAATTCAAATATTTGGGCAGATTAAATTTGAATTAAATGGAGTACACTTGAACGATACACCAACATACACCAATGTAACCGTGAATTTAATTTATTTGGATTTTAATTGCTCACAAACTCACAAAATTATGTAGGCCTAAATAAAAGCTTCTTCAAAACGAACAAGTTTTTAAAGTCTCATAAGTTTACTCAGTTCTGAAACCCTTTATGATGCGTGATGAGCGCAAAGCTGGAGTCAAAATTAAGACAATACAGGTTTTTGTTTTCAAGAATTTTATTAAATAATACACAGTTTACACAAACAATATAATTGCGTACCAAGGTATATGTTTGTTTTCATATGGGTGTGATTCTCACTTTAAGACAAGTTTATATGCACACAACTACAAGTATGATGAAATGTATTTTTCTTGAAATTCTCTCAATAGTTAATGTGCCAGTACAGCGGCATTTTGAACAACAGAACACTGACGGGGCAAAAGCAATATTAACAAAAAAAAATAAAATAAAAAAGGAAAATAACATGTATCAAGATTTAGGTAGTATAATTCATCCCGTCAGTGTTTTTGTTTCATTGTACAAATATGCATCCACAAAAAAAATGAATGTGCATATAAGAAGTTTCCTTCACTTCTGGAATGCTTAGGGTACAGTTAAGAGTTTGGGAGACGTAGCCTACTAATCAAATTCGAATACATTTTCACCTAATGTAATTTTCTACTAGCCTATATAGCAACATGATAATACTAGAACCACACAAATATTTCAGCTGTGGCATTGTCATCACGCAGCCAATAAGGAACTATTTTCAATACAAAGAGAAGTGAATTGCTTTATGGTGGATAACATGTGCGTCTTTCTTTCTCTCAATCTCTCCATTTGTTTCTACGTGTGTATATGTTAGTGGCGTGGTGGTGGTAGTAGAGCTTGAGTATGGTGTTCAGGTCGGAGGAGGAGGAGGGGGCAGTCAAAAGGAATAGCAGAGTATATAGTCCATGCATTAATATTTGCAAATTCTCCGTTTAGGTAGTTACGTTGCAGTTAACAGGCGTTCGAGAACGGGAAATGGATTTCCTAATCTTTTTTTTTAGCTTCCTCGGTTTCCTCCTCGGTCTCCTTCTCGGTGTCTTGAGGAGTTCCCGTTGATTCGGTTCCCGGTACAGTAGAAGTTAGATTGGTCTCTTTCTTCCATTTCATGCGCCTATTCTGGAACCAGATTTTGATTTGACGCTCGGTTAGGCACAAAGCGTTGGCGATCTCGATGCGTCTGCGTCTGGTTAAATACCGATTGAAGTGAAATTCTTTTTCCAGTTCCAAGGTTTGGTATCTGGAGTAAATCTGGCGACCTCTTCTTCTGTCTGACCCGTACCCAACTCCTGTTGTGGGGAAAAGTGAAAATAAATTTTAAAAAAGAGTTTACACATTCTTAATTAAAGGCTAAATAAAACACACGCTTGTAATCCTGGTGGAATAATTCACTTGGTGCAATTTTGAAAATTTATTTTATAAGGTAACTAATATAACAATTTGACAAAAGAATGTAGCCTATATACACAGAATTTGACCCATTTAACCGTCACAAAGCAAACGCGAAACTTGTTTCGATTTCTAAAACATTTATTTTTACCAACTTTGCTATCGTGTGTTTTCAAACAGTACATCGGACGAGATAAGCTACATTTTTTAACATAGTAATGCATGCTCTTAAAATGTTTCAAAATGTACTTTTCGTTGTATATTTTTCTAACGCGTTCACACTTACTGCACAAGTTTTTGAAATAATTTTGGCACTCGAGTATTAAAGGAGGTAGCCAAATGGGATTCCCCTCTCTGGAAAAGGGGGCTTTTATAGTCTGATGATTTAGTAGTGGTTTATGAGGCCATAAAATGTAGCTACTCTGTTGATAGGACGTATCGTAAAACAGCCCAATTCCACCAGGGTATGTCCCAAGTCGCAGTAAAAACTCACCGCTGTGCGAGTTCATGCGCTGCATCCACGGGTAGATCTGAACGTTGTTCCCTTTCTGATCCTGCGTTCCTGCACGAGCTTGTTCCAGGTTGTACTCCTGGGCAACGTGGCTCTGCGCACTGAGTCCCATACTAGTTTGTCTGCAACTGGGAAGCACGTCCTTATCTTGAAGAAACACGTTAGATCCATACTCGTACGGTCCTCGACTTGATCCAAACACAACGTTATCTTGAGGTGAATAGAAAGGGGACGCATAAATCCGGTTTTGGGTCACTGTGGTGCCATAAGACGAAAAATGTCTGACTGAATCATATGTGGTCGTGTTCAGTGGCATGTTGGGCAAAACCTCTTGCCCACCAGATAAATGGCACGAGAGCGACGGGTTCGCGAAATACGAATTCATACCTTTCCTATCGCCCTCTCATCAACTCACCCTCCTATCTTATTTCCCCTCTCTTAATCTCACACTTTCTTTCTTTGTGCTATGGGGTCTGCTTCCTTCTGTCACATACACACGTCTCCCGCCTGCTTTCCTAACTCTCTTTCAAATGAACTTCAGAAGGATTTCAATAATATTAATTTCCAGTCTCCGGTTAAGACGCGCAAAGCAAGTGTTATAGCCAAGGCTTGGCTCATGGAAGGACAATATGACAGCGTCACCTGACCACTTTCAGCCAATTGAATGCGCTGTGTACGGAGGAATATCGAGCTTGTAGCTTCTTATCCTTGTGGCTTCAGTTGATAAAGTTTAAGTAAACACACACACAAATGCAGAATAAGCACTCACGCGAACAATGAATTACATCTTTTTGTGCATTAATCAGCGAGTTAATCTGTTCTTTGTGTTGGTATAAAGCTTCTTCACGTGTATTGTGAAGGTAAATCCAGACTTATCCTGGAGAATCATGCATTTTACCATAAGCTCATTTTCATCTCAGTTAATTACCTGAAAGATGGGTTTTTACAATTGCTCACTGTCGCTGACGTTTATGTATATTTTTATATCTTATGACAATACTAATCATAGCTATATTCAGGTCTTCTTGGCGCAACAACTTTATTACTTTATTACAACTACTGTGCAGATGATATAACTCAATTGTAACCATTATAATTACATTAACAGAACTCTTTGTTTTAAAAAAGAAAATGAGCAAGAGCTAATTGCCACACGGCTTATCTACACGCGTTATCTACGCCGATTTTGTTTACCCTCCATTTTAAGATGCACTTCACAATTTCATTTAAAAAACTGTGAATAGGTATATCTGATGATACACATTTTATATAATATTAATAGACATATTCATTGCATTGTCGTCAGTCACCACACTAGACCACACTATTCTTTTGTTATTCAGTAGATATCTCCCTTTAACGTTTGTTTCTCTATCTCTATTTCCTCGGGCTTTCATTGCGCTGAAGGGGAAACGTCTGTTCTTTTCCTTTCCCCATTTGTAATGTATTGATAATTTCAATGGTAAAAAGAACCTGAGTAAGGAGGGGGGAAGGGGCATCTTACTAAAGAATGCGTCAAACGCGCCTTGGTGCCATAAAAGTCACAAAACCAACTGAGGACTTCCAGCTCTGAGGCAATTACCCCTTTGAATGTATGGGGGCTGTGCAGCGAGTCTCTTATCTTGTAGACAGAAAGCTGCTAATTTTTTAGCATTTAACTTTCTTGTGCATGCAGAATGACTGAGAATTAAAGAATAATGCTATTAGACATCTTTAGAAAATTTAAGTACATGCTGACTGTATTAATTTTATTTAAGGATAAAATTAAACTTTTTTTTTGAATTTCTTACAGTGATCATATTTGCCAAGGATCTGTTGAACTATACAAATACAACTGCTTTCCTTTATTAAATGCTTGCAGCTATTAATGAAATGGCCATTTATATATTATCATGTTCAAAGAATCAGTAGTGGGGAAAGGACTAGTTTTAACCGAATGGTTAGGGTATGCTCCATGACCTTAATGCAGGCCACATGACGGAACGTGTGAGGCCAAAAACAGTGGTTTAGAAAGAGGTGCGCAAAACACGAGATTGACAGAACAGTAAAATTTACTTCCAGCCCGACAGTGAGAAAAGGCATTTAACAGCTATAAAACAGGCTAATCTGCTTAACGATTGATTAAATGCATACACATTTTCTTTGATTAATCAATATCAAGGATTAATGTTTTTGATGGGTTGTCATATTTTGGACAACATTTGAGATCGACAAAATGTAACTCTACTAGGCATGCATATCTACTATATTTAAACATCAACATGGTAAGTGATATTTGATAAGTTTACGGCTACTGCATATGAATATGATTAATTATCTTCCTAAGTTAATTCATTGACGTTTATACCAGTAATAATTACAACAATAATAACAGTAGTAGTCGTAGTTTTAACCGGTCGGCAATAAAAGTAATAAAAACTTGAATTACATGCTGCTAAATCAATACAATAACTATTGTCTATATGGCGGTGTGGAACTTAACGTGTTACTATGATTTAATTTATACAATATTACACCATGTATACTATGAAAAGAAACTAATAAAAGTAATATATAACAGTAATAAAAAAATATTTCCTGCGTGAAAAGCGTGTGTGCACGTTTTACCATATTTCATTCACAGCCTCTTTTAGATTGTGGAAATTGAACAGTTGCCAATTCAAATATATGAAATGTAATAATTTTTTCCACAGCAATAATTATATTTTCAATTACATTTAAAATGCATATATATTTCAGTTACATTTTTATTAAACTAGTAGGCTAAGCTAAAATAGAATCAGGAAAGCGCGATACTGAAAACAAATCAGAGATGCATTATCAATTCTTAAATCATATAATTGTTTTCACTATGCTATTTTCATACGTGTAGTTTGGTGGTATTGAGCTCTCATAGGCCCTACTAAGTGTAGTATGTATCTATATATATATGACTCTTTGATGTTCAATATTGCTCTAACGACTTTGAACTGAAAGCCTTTGATGGGGAGATTTTTAATATCGTGATCTATTTTACAGCATCAGTCTTGTGAATGAAGTAGCGAGTAAAACACACCACACTCAGTCTGCAGTTGGTATGTTGATGTGACTGGAGAGAAAGAGCTTTAAGTGTTTTATTGCAGCCCTTAAGACAAATCGCACGGTTGTGTTTTAGCGTTTGAAGAGGCAATAAATAGACATCCCGTTTGGCCTGTATTCTCTTTACACTCGACGAAACTACGCACTAACGTCCGCCAAAATCGTCCTTAGTTCCAATGCGTAATTTACGTGATATGATGATCTGGAAAAAAGCAAGCTATGCACATCCTAACTGTGCTCGGCAATGGCCTAGTCTGCACATTCTCCAGAGTTAAATGAATGTTATCATTGGCCTATTTATTTGTAACGGATGTTCACAATTGCAAATTCCAATGATGAGTCTTCAAGCTTTCTTATCCAAGCCCAACTTTCCTACCCTGTCATCTATGTCGATGTATCTATGCGAAAACAAAATCCATAATAGTAACGTGACAGCTATAACAGAGCTCTCATGTGCAGCTAAGCACTTATAACAACACACGACCCGAAGGGGCATTATGGTTTTTAACTAGCACAAGATAATTCTGTGAAATTATGTGGCCGCGTAATGACCTCCATGAATAAGACGTTTTGAAGTAGAGCGAACTCACATTGCCCTGCGGTTCTTGTAAGGAAATGTTTGGAATTGAAAGTTCGCCTGGAATTTGTTTTCATTTTCGTGGCAACTGAATTATGCCTTCTATGATTCAAATCCAATAGCGGTGGCAGACACGAGATTGGCCCAAAGTTTACTCAAATGATAGTCAGATGGCAATAAATGTGTCAATTTCATAAACCTGGTTAGAACTTTGCTAGAATAACTGTAATAAACAAATGAATAAATCTCATGCACCTTATATACGTACAGGCATAAGGATTAGTTAAATAGACTCCATTTTTAATGGCAAACAAAAGACAATATCCCAAGGCAAAGAAGAGACTCACAGTAGAACAACCCCGCCCTCCACTCGCTTTTTCTCTCTCACTTACACACAAATACACACATGCACATTGACGAACCATATGCGAGCCCACACAGAAGCATTCTGCCTTAATAAATTACAATCCAGTTTAAAAAATAGACAAAAATTGGTTCACACAAACCTAGCCTAGCTCTATAAATGAGATTATCTGTTTCTTTTATATTTTTTTTCTGTTCATGCACACTTTTAATTTCACAAATAAACACAACATAAGTATAACTTCTCTTTTTAACAGTTGTATTACTAAAAAAAATGCTTTACCAGCAGCTACATGTTCATGACAACTGGTTTTATTATTGACTCTCTTTTTTTTGGTTTTGTTTCCCCCAGTCCAGCCGCACATGTGGATTTCAAGAGGCCCATGACGGAAGATCGCAGCTCTAGTTTTTTTGGGTCAGCGGAGTACCAAAGGATTTTATTAACATGCTACCCCATAATAACATAACTCACTGGCTATTACATTACATTTAAAGCTTCATGTTTGTCAATACTGTCTCATTACAACCATAAAACTAATAAAAAATAAATTTAAAAAAAAGTAGACGGACTGTTTTCTGTATTTGTGTTATGAAATGTCTTTATTATTTTAATAATTGATTATTAATATTAATTGCTAAAAGCCACCATACAGACATATAATACAATATTTTTCTTGAACATTTTTGCTAATTTGTATATTATTATTATTAATCTGTATGTTAATAAAGCTAGTAAAGCCATGCTTTTGACATAGCCTATATTTATGATGTAATTTCTATCAAATAAACTTTTTACGCAGAAACACCAGCAAATGCTGAATTTAATGTGGGCAGTTGCCCTTACTGATTTTAGGCTCTGTATAATGCCTTGCATATGGAGCAGGCACAAGGTGGCAGTGTTGTTTGATTTAGTCCTCACGGAATGACAGTGTTGGATGATTGAACACGTGTGCACGAGAGAGAGAGAGAGAGAGAGAGAGAGCGAGCGAGAGAGATGTTGTTGATCCTGATTCCGTAACAAATATTAAGATATGTCTAAAGAGTTTAATCAGTTGTTTGCAATGTAAAACAAGCCGTTTACGCATTATGTGAGCATGTGTAAATGAATGTATACGACACCCGTTTGTCATCAGACGCACACAACCAGAATACATCAGTTTGGATACAAGTTAACTAGGCTATAGTTACATTATAACCATGTCTCTCAAAATATAACTCACTCATGAATATCTCACTCATACATAATTCACATTTCCCAGTGTAATTAATCACATAAAATACAATCTAGTAGAAAATAAGGCAAGAATAGCTACTCACGGCCCGATAAATGTCACATAGTCACATAATATGGGTTGAATAAAGATTTTTTTGTAAAAGGCCTGACATTCGCGAGTGTTTTCTATCGTATTTCCACATTATTATAAAGCTATACTATTAAGTCCTTTATAGAAAAAAATTCAAATATTAGGCTACAGCAAGCTCCGTATCAAATAACCACAATCAAACACATATAAAGCGTGTATTTAACTATTTGAAAGTAAACTCATTAACCCAAAACCACACCCGCTTGGACAACTTACTTGTACTATATTCATTTTCATCGAGACAGTTAATAATCAACAATAGTATCATAAAGCAACAACACAAGTCACTTGTCAACGAGGCTGTGCGCTCACAATGGATAACGAATTAAGGGAAACGACACAATGAATGTACATTTACATATGCCCCTCTTGAACATCCCGTTTGACTCGAATACAGTACTGTCAAATCACCGTATTGTGTAGCAACACGTCTGTAAGAAGCCAATAAGCAACGTAGAATCATTTTACTTACCAGCGTTCGCTGTTGTCTGTGTGACGCACGTTCGATGGTGTACAGCAGCAGATCATTCTAGGCAACGGCACTAGGATCTAGATCCCATTCTCCTGTACTCTTAAAAATGTTAATCTTTTGAAGCGAAATGATCATATTTACCCCCGCTAAACCCCTCAAGCTCCAGCTAACAGTGCTGTTTCCCCTCTAGGGGATCAGATAGGTAGAAAGGAGACTGGGGAGGCGGCGACGTCTGAGGACAGTCAGTCATTACTAGCGATGAAGCAGACGAGACAAGATGGTGTGTTATAGAGCGTTTTAAAAATCCGCCTGAGATAGTGAGTAAACAGAAAACGGGAAAAATGTCTGGTGCTAAGATCATTTCAACACCACAGCGAGCTCGCAAGTCGATAGATGGGGATATCCAGTGGAAGACAACAGCACAAAGTTCATGTTCATAGAGTGGGGACCACGTGGTCTGACGCAACCAATGACCGCGTGTATTCAGTCGTAAACTTTTATTACTTAGCTGTAAATTCCCCCTCTAAACAACTAGGAATGTGTTACGTTTCACCCTCTCTCAAAGATCGCTTTTCCCATTTTCTTCTTTCTTTTTCCCTTTTTTTTTTGCTAAGTTGATGGCACTGATAAACCAGTTTTATATTCGTCATATAGGCTAGATTTTTGTGAAAACACAAGTCCAATTAGTCCAATAGGCTACTATTAAAAGCTTAATGATGATTCTTTTTTTCCGATACTGGTTATTATGAAAACTGTGAAACAGTATAGATGGGCTATAATGGGCAAAATGTATTAGGTGTTTGGTAAAAACCTGTCCAAGCCCTATTTTGCTCATCAGAATGTTTAAATATAAAAGGGAAATACCCATTGTCCTGTATACCCACCACAATTTCATTTTCCTAACACACACACACACACAAAATAGTATTAATATTCATAATTAAATGTTTAAAAATCTTAATGCAGCAAATCTTTTTTAACCATGGGGCCATTTCCTTAGGCTATTTACCCCATTTGACCCATTAGAGATTTTGTTTTGGGCCAGTCGTTTTTAGAAGCTAGTTAAGTTTATGTCTTCAGCAGTTCGGAGCACATTATAACTCAGAATCATTAGGAGACAGATAGTTCTCCTTGTTTAAGAAAAAGTTAAAATAATCACATGCTCATTTCAAAAGCATTTGTAAGAGCAAAGTAATTATAAAGATCATGGAACAGAGCTCATGCGTATTAACTTTGTCAAAATCTTATTTCACAAAACTTTCTTAAAGTTACATTTGCATGTATTCATTTGCATTTGCAAAAGAGAACAAAACAAGGTTTAAAAAGTTGCTAGTATTTTTAATTATATGTATTTACAAAAAACACTTGACATTTCCATTTGATGTCAAATGTCTGCACTGAACAACTAATAATACAAATAAAAAATGAACACTCCTCTCTTTCAGACAATATTGCTTTATGAAATAATTGTTTAAAAAAAATAAAATATATGATTATTGATTCAATGATGTTAATTCAGTGATATTCAAGCTTAACATTGTAACAGTTCTGAAAATGACACGTCTGAAAACGTCAAAGTTCAGAAATGTACAGTTCAGTGTTGTATTATGGTGCATGTAAGTAAAACCCTATGTTTTGCTAAATCTTTACCTTATTCTACAAAAGCTAACGCTATGTATCACCGTAGTTGGTAGTCATTTGTTTTCTTTAAACGAATTTCGTTATATGATCTTGATTGGTTGGCCTACTTGATTGGAATCAGAATCATTAATTGCAAGTTGATAGCATTAAAGAAAACTGCATGAGATATTCTTCAAATAGTTATTTGTAACATGTAATGTATGGAAACCGTTGCAATTGAGCAAAAACAAAACCAACCAAGACAATATAACGCCAAAGCTATTTTGTGACATTAATATAGCCTATTAACTAAACGATTTTTTGGTTAAGCCAATCCGTAAAAGTTAACGAACTCTATGTAAGCTGTGTAAGGTTTTCCTTTAGGCCTAATTAAATTCTTTCACTCACTCATATCTTTTAAGTTTTTATACCACAAATATAAATTGAATTCAAATGGATATGCAAATATTGAATACTGCACTTTAATAAAAAAATAATAATAAATACATGCACAAATACTTACACTAACGAACATAGCCAAGAGCGGGGTAGGGTTTTTCCGTTTAATTCGTTCCTTTTAACTACGTTTTTCTAATTTGCTAGCACAATCATAAACAAAATGTAAATATGTGTACAAATATGACAACCTCCACTCTTATAAAACAAAAAAAAATATATATATATACACATATACATGCACCATTGCGTATACATACACTTAAAGCAGTCCCACGTCCACGTTGCTTTCCTTGTGTCTTGTTCTAGCCTGTCTGCACTGCACAGAAATCAAAAGGCAAAAACGTCTGCCCGGATGCGACACTGTCGGGTTTACACCACCAATAAAGTTTACTGCAGGTATAGTAAAGCCCTCATTTGGAATGTAACAGCAGTGCAATACAAAGGCAAGGCGGATGGACAATGACCACTGCAATTGTCACTACCACCGGAACTTCCTGAAAAGGTCTATGCCTGAACTAAAATATCTTTTTTTTTTTTACAACAGGGGGACCATCCAACAGCATAACAACAAAAGGAGAGTGAAATAAACAATTACGTTAATTACTATTATTATCAGCAATAGATGCCTATATTGTGTACATGCAAACGCAAGAAAATGTTCAAGAATCTTATGCGTTTTGCATTAAAAAAATCAGTATCATTGTATCAGAATACGTATTTTACCTGTCTCAATATCTTAAGCGATGCCTGTAGCTACACTTTAATCATTCGTATCTGTTTTAAGATACAGAATTTTAATATTCGTTTGTATCAACAAACATCTAGAAATATTACACATATGAAATACCTTACTTGGCTGTGGTTTGGCTTGTTGAAACCTATAATACCCGATAAATCTCGTTGCTATTGAAAATAAATATTATATCCATATTCTGTTTATATTAGCCTAGTCTTTGTGATGTCATCATCAGCCTAATTGCGGCTACTTTATTGGGCACTATACTGTTATGACCTGCCATTAAAAGTTGTAAAAGAGACACCACTTTTGAACACTCGCACATAAGGTAGGCCTCACAAGGATTTTAATGGCGATAGTAATATTTTAGACATTTTAAATGTCGAAGCATTATCATAAACCTGCATTAAACATATCTTTGAAGCTACTAATTAGATTTCTCGTGTGCTTACGGCATATTCTGTCAGATTTGTGTTGTCTGCTAAAAGAATGCAGTGAAAGGCACATGTACTGTAAATATTGCTCATGGATCCTTTCTTCTTTGAATAAGACAGGCATTGACATTGACAATATTCTAGCTCGCGTGTCCTCTCTCAGTGAACATCCAAAGTTGCACTAAAAAGGTCTTTCAATTTTGGTTTTTTTGTAGACATTGTGAAAGACAGTATTCCTCGTCCATGGAACGGAAGGTTCATGTTTTGTTGGACAACAAATTGGACTGTTTGCTGGACAAGGGAAGACTACATTTTAAGAATGTAAAAAGAGTAGGTTGTATTTTTGAGGATATACATTTACAGGATTTCAGTAACCTTGATTCATTATAGAGGATTACTTTAAAAAAGATTATTTACCTTTGACAAGAAATAACTTGAGTGATTCACACACTGTGCAATCATTTGGAAATGTTACTGGTACTGATATATGGTTACGTGAGGTGGAATTGTTCAAAATAAATAATTGAAACTGAGAAAAATATATATTTTCTGTGTTCATGATTATGTTGAAATTTGACATTCTAAGCACCTGACAATAAAACAACAAATGCATGATAAAAGCATGATATTTATTTGCACAATTTAGTATAGGATCTGCTTTAAATTATGTAGCTGATCACGCCATTTTGCTTGGACTAATAACAAAATTTCCTATTAAACGAGGAATTCAAAAAGCAAGCCCTTAAAACCCTTAAAGTCAGCCTTTGATTATTTGCTAGATATTGAGTTGCATTGGGTTTTTTGTTACGTGGAGACAATCTTTAAAAGCTTGAAGAGTTTTCACTTATAAAAACAGATCAAAATGGTGGAGTATTGTTGGTTGTATTTGCCATTTCAGACACTTCACAGACATGAAATATATACTATAAAAAGACATTAAGTGTCTTATTTAACATGAATTTAAACAAAAAAGAAGCAGGTTTTAGTATTTTGTAACTTCAGTGTCTTGCCAACAAGTGGATTCAGACGAGTAAATAAATAAATGAGACGTGATAGAATGAGCCATCTTGTTTATTCTTCGGTTGATTTCAACAATGGCGTACACACACACGAATTTGTCTATATTCACACGAGGAACACAAGTAAAACGAGCATATTGATACAGCAAGATATTACAAGACGTACATGAAGGTTATACTCAGTGCAATTCAAAATCTACGCTATAACACCAGCACGATAAATGACTCTCTTTCCTTGGATAAGGTAGGGTAGTAATTAGCGTGTTTGTTCATCTACACATAAATGTGCATTTTCTATAGGCAGTTTAAGTTGTTGGGGGAAATGTCTAAATAATTTCAACAAAGCAGCATGTAGAATAAATAAAAAATTCATTCTTGCAAGCAAAACTTTGTTTTTAGGTAGTGCCGTGGTACAAACTTTTAACATCGTTAAGATTGGCTTCGAGCTATTAGTGTCTTCCAAAGACTTCAAAAAGCTCGATAATCATAATAAGTGATTAAAAGGGTAAATTACATAACTTAGGTTTAATACTACAAAACAAGAGTCTATGAAATCTCTAGGTAGAAATGTATATTGCAAATTTCCCATGATTAGGTAGCTTCATTTGAGATTTTCAAACGATTGCAATCTCTGGTGAGACCAATAAAATAATCGAAAAAATACAAACTGTAGCCTCGCCCACTCACATAGAATAACAATAAAGAACAGTTAAGTAATCGATAAAGTACGTAATACAGAATGCATTTTCTACACTTGCCATCCCCAGTCTCAGTACACATAGCACTAATGCAATATTGCCATATTCGGATTGCAGAAATAGTGTTACACAATCTATTCTTCTGTCAATTTGATTCGTAATGTCAGCATGTTGTGGCTTGATTTTATATACAAGACCAATTGTTTTTAAAAGTGACAAGCTGATGCAATTATTTCATTATTTTAATTGGTTGCATCTAAGTCATTTTTATCCCCCAGAAATCCTCATCAAGTATGAAATAAATGTTAAACTCCGTTATATGCTTGTCATGCTGATTACATTTTCCTAAATAAAACAAAGGGTTATTGTGTTCCTGTTAGTCTGCCTCTGAGTAATTTGTCAAATACACAGATCCACTTTTCGCTAAAGGTAAAAGTCCTCGTGTGTTGGTAAAAAAAATGCTTATTTTCCTCTTTGGGCAGGTTTCAGGGTACTTTTGTATGGAAGGGGGATTTTCTCACTTTTTGACCCAACTGTTTGTAATAAAATTGGCGCTTCTTCTCTTTCATTGCCCATTCGCGAGACCTCTTCAAAATCTGCCATATAACCATAAAAAAGACCATAAAATCACTCCTTGCTTTCCTCTTTCTCTTCCGTTTCCTTGTCTTCTCCTTCCTCCACCTCACCGTCCTCGTTGCCCTCTTCTTCGGCCTCTGCTTCGGCCTCTGCTTCAGCCTCTCCTCTCTGGCCCGGAAATTTGTCTTTGTTATTTTCTTTTTTCCACTTCATTCGGCGATTCTGAAACCAGATCTTCACCTGCCGTTCAGTTAAGCTCAGCGCGTGGGACACTTCAATGCGGCGCTTGCGTGTGAGGTATGGGTTGAAGAGGAACTCTTTCTCCAGCTCAAGAGTCTGGTAACGGCTGTATGTCTGCCTTCCATTGCGTCTCCCAGGAGCTTTGAAATGTAACAAAAATATCTGTCAATTGCATGTCTTCATTGCTTCGCTCTCTTTTTATTTACATATTCTGAGACGTAGTTAGAAAACATGAAGGAAATATAAGTTGTTAGCTATGTCTATTTATATGTGTAAACAAAAATGAATAAACAGTTCAATTGTTTA
>RJVU01017312.1:3932810-3945625 GCA_003731715.1 Anabarilius grahami
CCCCCCACACACACACACACACACACACACATACACACACATCCACACACCTCAACTCATTGTACACCAAGGACAAATTCTGGCACAAATAGTTTTGTGTGTGTGTCATTGTGTCAGTCTATAATATCCTCATTACGATTTGCCCCTAGAGCATATTCAGGTAAGCTATATCAATTGTGGACATTCATTGCCGTCATAAACGGGAAATATAACTTACACGCTTATATCCAATGGTGTTCCTATTAGTAGATCTATATATTGTAGATTTGATTTCTTCCATAAATGCGTTGTTTCTATGTTTGAGTTACACAGCAGTTTTAATTCAGGTCAGTAACGCACAGAATTTCACATAACCTGGTGCGCGGGAGCGCGCGCGCGCGCTCACACAGACAGACAGACAAACACACACACACACACACACACACACACACATAGACACACACACAGGTTTCATAGTATCTATCACTCGAACAAAATAAATAGATTGAAAACCTTTATGTCCTCATTCAGGTTCATTACCAGTTATTAAAAATAAAGCAGGCTAATAGACCTTCTCAACATACCTCAAATACACTTGTCATTAGTAGGTGTTAAAAGGTTTTCTTTTGCGATATAATTTGATTGATAAAAAATTATACTAAAACTATTTTAGACTAACTATTGAACTTCAGATTTTTTATTTTAGATTTTTCTTTTTCTTTTTCCCTCAAAAGGAAGGAAACGCAAATCAATGGAAACAAACGAACAATGTAAATTTAAATCAAACGAATTATGTTTATGTGATGTTTACCACTACACATTACAATCACATATCTCTCATTTGAGTCACCACAAAGATGGTAAGACAGGTGATAATTTCTAACTATGGCGAGAATAATCTGATTTCGGATAATGCCCATCCTGCTCAATCTAGCCAACTCTACTACATTCGTTTTTTACACATAAACAATGATGGTCCAGTGAAGTGAACAAATACGTATATGAAAAGCCTATTATTAAGTACAATTTCGCAACCTGAAAAGCATAACCCACCTGTGTTTTGATCTCTGTTTATGAACACTGCACGCTACAGCAGAATAAGGCTCTTGACACACTGACGCAGTCACACAGACAAACTCACACGCAGTGATTGAACAGAATGTGAAATAGTAAGTGTTCTAACCGTGAGGCCGCATCCATGGGAACATGAGGCTCGGAGAGGAGTTCTGACTTAAGTGGCCTTGTCCTTCTCCAGGGTTAGTGCTATTGGACGATTTACAGTCTGGGTATTGCGCTAAACTGGCCTCTTGCTGGGTACCATAAAGCGGTTGCCTCGGAAGGGCTTCATATCCATAAAATTTCGTAGCGTCTCCGTGACATGCCAATGCACAGGGGTTCTGTTGATAACCAGGGTTGGAGATACCTGTGGTTCCGTGATGGAAAAAGTCCTGTACGTGATGCGACGGGTGCTGAAACCCCGGCGCAGCTGCTCCATGTCCGTACACGAGCGTGTGGCTTCGGGCAACGCTCTGTGGAAACCTGCAGTCGTAGTAAGTTGGCTCTAATGTTTCGCCGCCTTTGTACTTGGAAAAAAGAGGGTTAACAAAATAAGAGCTCATGTTTACCTAGCATTAAAAAGAGTCAGTCTGGTTTGGAAAAAAAAATAAATTCT
Source organism: Anabarilius grahami (assembly GCA_003731715.1). Lineage (NCBI taxonomy): Eukaryota > Metazoa > Chordata > Actinopteri > Cypriniformes > Xenocyprididae > Anabarilius > Anabarilius grahami. Next base: position 3,934,462 of record RJVU01017312.1, read on the forward strand.
CCTCTCTAAATGGTGGCAACCTATTGTTGCGGTTCCAAATGGCATGCAACGCAGACAGAGCAACCGGAACTAGATGGAGAAATGCTGCCCCTTCGGACAATCTGAGGCAGCTCCCACTTCAGCTCCTCTCGCTTAGTCTCTCTCTCTCTCTTCCTATCGCCAGCCTTTTCCTTTTGCAACCTCAAATCATGGCGTGCACGGTGGATGTGTGTTAAGGTTAAAGCTGGCTAGCTCCGACGGCTCAGTCACAAGCTCGTACTTTTTTTGCCTCCCACCAGCCACCCCCACTACAATGAGACCCCTCACCCCCCCACTCCTTGTCCCCTACACCCCACCCTTTGGCTCCTCATCTTTCCAAAGCGTCCACAGGCGTCTACCTTGAAGGGGAAACACAGTTGTCTGTATTTTTATTGAATAAAAACGGCGGATGCACGTATTACATGAATGAATCACTGAAGTTTTTAATGGCTTCTTTAGAATACCCGCAGGATACTACAGCTTCTTGCTGGCCGCACGGGTTAGTCCTGCGGTCACGTTGAAACAAATTGTCTGGTGTTTCGTTTTTGATATAACTAGGTATCATTATCTTTCCAAAGGCCATATACGCTCTGACCATTACACAACCATTCTGGTAGGTTTAGTATAAGGTTGTGTATCGAGCCATAACCCACAGGGACAACAATACTCAAGTTTACGAACATTACGAAGAAACGGCTACAACGATTGACACCGCATACCAGCTAAAACAAAAATGTATAATGATAAATATTTAACATTATTATTATTATTATTGCTGCTACTGCTGCTATAGCCTATTTAAAGGTTGTGACGAGTAATTGTGACGCCTACTTTATTTGTGTTAGACTACTAACACACACACACACACACGCACACACACACACACACACACAGAGAGAGAGAAAGCTGAACACGCAAGCCTCTCTTGGCCCTCCTAAACCATACTAAAAAGTTGTAAATCTGCCGCACTGACACAATAAAATTGCGCAATAGATGCCTCGTTATTTTACTAGACACATTAATGGCTTGTTGTTTATTTCGGCTTTGCTCATTTAAAGTCCTTCCCAAAATATGAGCATGTGGTTTTGTGTCGTTACTTGACAATTTTTACACTTCGCTGCTAAACGGGAAAGACACACACAGGAAATTTATAGACATCTCACAGTCTATAAAGATGCAGATTATGGGTCATTGTCTCAGCTACAGGAACATAGCTGGAGTGGGTTATTTTTTGTGTAACGAAAATAATATTTAGGCCTAATTAAAAAACATTAATTAAGTAAATAATTGTATTTCTTTTAATATTTAAAAAGCGAATGTATTTAAGTCATTATTGTAATATTGTAATAATTGATATTGTTTTTATTATTATAATTAGAAGGCTCTTATATTTTTTATAGCTAATAATAACACCACAAACAACAATAATAAATTTAACACGAATTGTTTGAAAGGGACAGTTAAACTGAAGGCCCTGGTTATAAAACCAATGTCCTCTTTAAAGCGTCATATGTGAGAATGTCAAAAAAGTGAAACATATTTCTGAAAATAAAAAGGTACCCAAAAATAAATAAATAAATGGAAAGCATATCGGCGACATTTGTAAATCAGATCTCACACGAGACTGAAATTATGTTACGATTTCCCAGTGCCTTCAATAAATTATGTCAGCTATATACGGCAGCATAAAAACCGACACTGTGCTTTAAAAAATTTACGGAGTCACGGATTATGACAAAACAAAAGAAAGACAGGGAGAATGTGAAAAAGCACGGTAGCACGAAGATTCGAGACAACATAAAACTATTACAAATAATAACACTAATTAAACAAACAGTTGTTTTAAGAATATGATAAAGATTATGTGAATGTGAAGTGTATTACTTTAGCGTGTTGACATTTGCTTTTGTTTTGTTTTTAAAAGCCATAATTGTGATTAATAACAGTAGGCCATTCTTTCAGCACTTTTCTTGCAGCACACTCCCAAGCTTTAGCAGCCCAAAAATGCGTTAACTGTGAGTCAATAGCGCCATCTAGTGTACTTAGGGGTAACTTTTACAAATGATCATTGACAAATGATCATTGGCAAAACGCACAGTAATCCAAATAAATTAGGACAATGACAGAAAGCCTATTTGGATGTACCTTTAACCTGTAGGAAACTTTGCACTGTGAAAACACATAACACTTTTAGCAGTGCCGAATACATGATTTAAAGGCGTACAGCACCAGTATGGACACTGTAAATTAGCTTTACAAGCACGTGTTAAGTGAAAACTAAGCTTTTTCAGTTCAGCGTCGTTTAAAGGCTTGGAGAAGTGGGTTCTGAATGCATCTTGTGCTGTTAGTGGATTGCTTTTGCCTCTATTAGCCCAAAGGACTAAATGGCTCTGCGAAACTCTTTGAGAGGGTCCACCACCAACGTCCATTAAACCATAAAGTAATTTAGCCCAGACGTCTAGCCAGTTAGCCAGGTTGGCTTTGTTCGTCTGCATCTGAGACAAACAACACCAAGCTCCAAGAGGGTTGTAAAACTAGCATTTTTGTTCTCAGCCGGAAACGTGGTGGATCGGGCTTTGAAATCACCGCATCCTGTTCGTATTGTTAAGGATCACAAAAAGGCAATTTCATTCCAGCGTAGGACGCTAAACATTTGAACTTTAATTAGCCTATATCTATACCACAACTGCTACTCGTATATATATTTATATATCCAAGAACAAAATATCAACACCAGATGATTTTAAAATTACGCATGTTCGGTTACCGTATAAGATAAGAGAGGTGAAAATACAAAGGTGACTGAAACAATTTAGTCATAAATAAAGAACGCTCAAATTACAGGACAGGTCCCTTTAAAAGATTTGAATTTAAGTTCATACCCCAAAAACGCGTATAGCCTACAATGACTTCTTTTACCTTTACTGAGACCCTCGGCCTGGTTTAAAAAAACAAAACAAAACAAAAAACATTATTATTGTAGTTGATTTTTTTTTTATTTACTCAAGGTTATTGACATTTCAATAAAATATTTATGTATTTTGTGGCTCTAACATGTTATCTGTAGGCCTACCACAGATTGAAACTTGAATTTTTCCTGCGAAAATTGTCATGTTGTTGCACATATCATTTAACTATAATAATAATAATAATAACTAAACTATTTATGTTTTTATTTAAACGTCAAAATAATATACAATTTAAAAAATAAGGAAAAATATTGGAAATAAGCTTGCAATTAAATACCAAAATATGACAATATAAATAAGGCACGGGAGATGAGGCCTACCACAGGCTTTTCGGTATTTGTTCCTTGTGGGATGTGTAAATGTGATATTTCGACGGTCATACCAACTACCTCTTTACAATGGCCTTGCTATTGTGCACTGACTCCAACCTCGATACTTGAAAACACTGTATGTGTGGGCCAAATAACTGGACAGCATAAACTTAGCCAATCTAATTCCTGAAAGCTTTTCGCTGCAAAAATGTCGTCATTGTGCGGTCAAATGAATGAAATGAGACACAAAAGTCATATTAACATGGTTGTATATATTTGGATATATCTACAATCTATGATGCAACTCATTTACAGTTTAAAGAATGTAAAATACACAAACAGGTACATCAGAAACAAACTAAGCACATCGACGCAAACACGTACATTTTTAACTACATAACTGTTATTCTTTATAAAATACTCGGCTTTGAAATCTCCTACAAATAATGGAAGCATAGAAAAGAAACAACCACGTAGAGAGCATAAATTAGGAAAGTGAAAATAAAGTAATTCAAGTATTTTCTCTCTGAAACTTCGGGGCAGCCTCTCTGAAGAGTCCACTTTTGTGTTTGTGAGTAAAGAAACGTTACGTAAATCCAAACTACGTATAATATTAATATGACTCAATCAAGGATGGTAAAATTACGCTTATATTAAATAATACTTATATCAGCCATTTTTTTCAAAGGAAATCCATATAGGATATTCGTTTTCTGTTCCTGTTATAGGCCGAAGGTGCAACTGTTAAGACTCGTGATGATACTAAATGATGCTTTTCCTTCAGTCTGTGTCCGATTAATGACTTTTGGTCTATTGTTCTTTTCTGTCGTTTTTTTCCTTGTTCATTTTCTTCATCTTCATCCGTCGGTTCTGGAACCAGATTTTGACTTGTCGCTCCGTTAAGTTCAGCACCCTTGCTACCTCATATCGCCGGTCTCTTGTGAGGTACATATTGAATAAAAATTCCTTTTCGAGTTCGAGTGTTTGATACTTGGTGTATGGACAACGCTTCTTTCGAGTTGAGCGCGCATGGATCCAGTTTGCCACAGGATTATCTGAAAAACAACGCATAAAAAGTGTGATTAGGTGCTGCTGTAAACAAACACGCTGTCCAAAACAGATTACTGTATCCAAGTCTTTTCTTTCTTGATTATGACAGTGTGTATAATGCAATAATTAATGAACTGTAGCACCTAACAACACTTCTCATTTTTGGCAAGATTAATCTTCAATTAAATGGTCAGGCTTAATACGTGTAAATACCAAGTCATTCCATATGAAGTCCCCCTATCTCTGTCTATTTGAAAAAGCTTCGCAAACTCTTAGGAGAGAAATGGCGCTGTAAACTGGTGAATGTACCTATTTGCTTTATAGGCCCATAAAAATGCAAAGGCTTGTGACTCAAGCCTTCACAAGTCTACGCTCAAACTTCTGCTATGCAGTGAATGCACTGTGAACATTCCACGTGCTGTTTCTCGATGTAAATGCTATGTTTAATTTATATGTAAATTATATTTAATTGAATAGTTCAAAACACCAGGCCCCGTTTTTACATTTTTTATTTGACATTTCAGTAGGAAGGCTATGTTGTACAGCCCATTACAAGTACAATTCAAAACAAGTAATATTAGTAGGATATTTAGATATAATAAAATATATTACATTTGAAACCCCAAATAAGCTGTATTTGATAAGCTATATCACATACGCTTCCTCGCTTTTCAAACGCCTGAATTGTTATTGAGCCAACGGCAGGATAAAATTATACATTTGCACATTAAACAAAACACAGTAATATAATTGTGTCGTAGTAGAATGAATGATAATGATAATGGTATACGGCGATTTGTAAACATCGTATGCTACCTTCCTTGCCAGACTTGGCTTTTTAGGAGACCATTTTTATAGCTCACAAGCCGTTTTACAACCCAATCCTATGGCGTTTGTCATCAATGGATAGCCCCAAAGCAGACTTGAGTCGGCCGAGAACAGCACAGAGGATGAAAGAGTATAGAACTTGGTTTTACGACGGACAACAGCCAACCACCAAGCGAACGCAATAAACTGAGAAGCATCCCATACCCGGTTGTAAACAAGAATAGCACTAACTTACTTGGGTCTAATTCAGCCTTGTCGTCTTTGTGCTTCCCGGAAGACAGACTCTCCGTCTCAGGCGATGGTGTGTTCTGCTGTTTTTCTCTAATGTCGACGGCGGAGCAGTAGAGATAATCCGTGTAAGTGCGTCCGTTCGAGCCCAAACAGTCCCCAGTACGGGGATCCTGGAAGGTGTCGGGCTTCAGCCCGTAGTGCCTGCTATTCCCTGCATATCCTGGAAAAGACACGGTACCGGGGATAGGCTCCAGCCAAGAGCGAACGTACCTTGAGTCTGTGCCTAGGTGAGGTTGGTGAGTGTATGGATGATAAACCACTGACGACTGGGAGTGAACAGGGGCCCACGAGGTAGTAAAGACTGGTGGTTTCGGGGCAAAGCTGCAGGACGGGTAATCCGCGCATTCCGGTACCAGGGGCGTCGGGCGTGAGCTGGAGGATATCGGACCAGTGGCTGTGAAACGACTCGCCAGAACATCCTCGCTCTCATGGTTGATCAAGGAATCCACATAATAATTACTTATGGGACCCGTAGCCGACATGGCGATGTTTCCCTTCTCTTTTACATGCATCCGATTATTATATGGAGTGTATGTGTACTTTTTTATCTGACCGTAGAACAATCAAGACAGGTAATTATTTCAGAAAGCTTCCCCAGCTGGGATTGGACGCCTGTGGAACACGTGATTGCATTTGCCCCCTGAAAAACTGCACAGCAGATCAATGCGCGCTTTCTCCTGGAACAGCAATGCACTTCGAGCTTGCAGTAGGTTGCTTAATACTAATGTTGTCTTTCTACATAAAGCCTAAATATATGAAGTTGATGTGTTTCTAATATATTATGATGCAACTGATTAACTTAGATGGTTTTTTGCAGCCTTACAGAGCAGCACAGCGTGTGTTAACGATCTTAAAAGGGCACTATTTGTTGATGTAATCAATCTCTGTCGAGCGAATGCTACTGTGCTGTGGCTAGCCTTGTGCGCATCCCACACTGAACAATGTTATTTATTAAAACAAATAGAAAACAAAAGAAACGGTTGTACAATTCTTTCTCAGTTTCACTATTAATTCTATATAATTGGAAAGGACCCATTGGAATAATTTTGATAAATATACGGCTCTTGTGCTGTCTAGAGGGTTGCTTTTATGCACTGAAGTCCTATTTTTCACTAGTTTCAAATAAATACAATTGGGATATCCCTCGTAAAATGGAGTTTTAAACAAATCGGGGCGGTGGGAATAGTAAGACGACTGAAAACGCACCACAACTGCGGCTATATTCGTCAAGTGGTCGTGCATGCTTTTATGTCCTTCAATAAATTTTTACGAGGACCATTTGATTGTTCATAAACGTGTCGTTAATAAAACTGCAGTTGAGTTCCTGGTATAACATAAAACCAACACTACGCTTGTGAAAGAAGTCTCATCAAACCTTTGTCGAATATACTATAGAAAGACGGGTGACTGTTCACAAACTCCATTAACTCTTAAAATTGTATATGAGATAAAGGTTTGAAAAAGCTTTTTTAGCAATTTTATTGCGAAATGTGTTTGAAAAGGCATATGCATAACACAATCTACTCTTTTGTAAATATTTTATACTCCCCTTTCTTTAATTTTTTTTTGTTTATTTAATTTGCAATTTTTTGCGTCTCTTTCGAACTTTATTATTTTTTATAATACGAGGCAAAGTCTTGCTGACTGAAAATAAAATTGTATTAAAACTAAAAGCTATGTGAAATATTTGTGAATAGCCTCTATTTTTTCCGATTCATTTAGTTTCGTTATTTCGACTTATTAATACTGCCTGAAACATGAACAAAACATTATTTTATTCTGTAAATCTATTAAATGCTTTAACGCCATGCTCTTATCGTGTAGAAAATGACACCGTTTTAACATTTTATATGTAATATGTGAGTCACTATATTTTAGATTTAAAGTTTCTACTTAGCGTATTGCGAAATTTGGAAATGTGTTGATTTTGGTCTGCAGTCATTGTCAGTGTTAGGCCCAGTATGAAACCGGCCACATGAGGTCAGGCTTTTTTTCCGCCCTGTTTTCTGTGGGAACACCAGACATTGTCAAAATACAGACACACCAAATAACAATACGTGGGCAATTGAGACTAAAATTTACTCGTCTATTGCAAATAGCTATTAAATCAAAATCCCTTTACTATGTTATATAAATTACACAGTTTACAGAGACTCGACCCAAAGTGATGAGCGCCATTATGTTCCTCTTTTCATTTTTTCATTTATAAAACAAACTAATTAAAGTTCTTGATTCAGCAAAACAACTAAAATCAAAAGAAAGCTACTACTGAAAGAAGGATACTAAATGTATGCTTTCATACCGTTTCCGTCAATCATTATGTGTTTTATAGGAAGGCGTGACAGCTTTTTGATTATGGCGTGGATCTGATTGCTTCTACATGCAATAGACAGCGGAAGCAATATAATTTAGATACTCTGAACAAAAGTGAAAGTAAAATATTATGCAAGTGTACAAATAATTTATAGCCTTGATGAGAGGCTGCAGCGTAATAGGAGTATCAGTGCATCTAATCAAACTGATATAATAATGGCATGTACAAAACAAACAAACATTTGTAATACAAAACATTCTTCAACCACATTTGTAAATAATGGTATCATATCTACATTAAAACATTGGCTCAGTGCAGTTAAAGAGCCTTTATCGTTTTTCCGAGGGCGTGGTACTTGATGCTAAAGTCCTAGTTCACTCACTATTGATTATTTTTAAATGAATCTCTTATTTTGGTGTTATAATGTTGGTAATGATTCATGTATAACGCTATTTGCTTTGTAATATAATGTTGTTTTTAAATAAACGAAGAAAATAAAAAAGTAAAACCGTGTTTAATTGTTTGACTGTTCAATGAATGTCTTTGAAATTTCTAACTAGAATTGTAGTTGTATCTATAATTTCTGTCAGGTGTGATATAAAATTAGCTATAGAGGTTAACATTAATTCGGTGATTAACAAGGATGTTTTTCACATAATATCTCAATTTCATATAGACAGAATACCAGTTTTATTACGCTCTTTCCCTGGAACGTCTGAAACAGAGTTGTTCGCTATGTGGTCGCATAATTTCATAGGTCTACATTTATTGATAACGACCTTGTGATTTAACAGTGTTCAAATCTGCAGAATATAGTATTCGCTGCAGTCTTGGCACTTAAGCTGTGCAGGGTGACTCAGGATAAAACTGGACTGCGGTGCACACTGCACGTGCGGAGACACTAGTACGAGCTCACTCACTGTTCTATCCACACTAACATTTAGAATTTAGAACATCACAGAATTTATACAGATCTTTATAAGAGACTGAGATTTACAAGTACATAGCATATTTAAAAGATAGCACTTTACGGAGCGATTTTCTTGTTTATATGGTAGCAACGAGCTGCACCCATGACCCCACAATAATGCATTTCTTATAGTCTCGTGTGATTATAATAAACAATGTAGCTTCATAATATACACATACATATCCACATATCCACACCTATATATAAATTGATTTTAAGTTGTCATTAAAACACCAGAGTACTGTCCTTTCAGAGACGACAACACGGCAGTATCATTGCTAATGCACTTTGATTTACGGGAATATCTCAACATTAATCTCAAGCTTCCTGACTGTTTTAAAAATTAGGCTACTCTTTGATCGTCTTCAATAATTGTTTTAGTACTGCATAGTAGCTGAAAAACACACCTACAATTCAGGAGCAGGTCAAAATCAATATTTTATTAATTTATTTCAAGCGCTCTCATTTCATTAATTAATTAATTAATTTGTTTGTTTGTGTGAGGTATAGTGAGGATTGTTTAAATATTGCAGTATACCTAGGCCCATATGTATAGCCCATTACTGCGCCTAAAAATACAATTGTCTTTAACAACGGCGTTAATCAATGCAGAATGCAGATTAGTGTCTTCTAATAATCATTCCACATAACTTCACTATGTTATGTAGTAAATACATAAGGTCCTGGATTTCTTTTCTTTTCTATTTTAGCTTTTAAAAGACCTTATTTGCGCCACGGTCAACGTGAACATCACAATGCACTATACACTATACCATTTCGTTTAATACCTTTACTCTATAAAACTTTAAGACGATACAAATGTGTTGTCATATATTTTTACTATTTTGTGCCTAGATGTCTTTGCATTCATTTATGAGGGATTATAAATAAAGCGAAAAGTTCACAGTTTATCATATTGTAATAGAATAAGTAGACATATATTATTACAGTATCATATAATTGTATGCGGCCGTTAGGCGACATAAAAAGGTTTAAACTAATTTTAATTAATTAAAGCTAAAATAATATAATGAGTTATTTCTTGTGTCCAAGTGAAAACAACAGCTAGGCTAATGAAGAAAAAAAAAATTATCCTTAGGGGAAATACATTAAATTCCTTCTTTGTGTTGAAAAGCTGAGTAAAAGACCTTTATTTAGCAAAGTAACTTGCTTTGGGTCTAAAAATAAGAAATCAAAGCTGTTTCAGACAAACTATACGTAACGTAAAATGCAGCAAATGGGAGCGAAGTGCCAGTTTCCAACATGAATGCAATATAGCTTCATAAAATAAAACTAAATTAATTTAAAATGATGAATTCGTTCAAATTGTCCACGTGTGCTGAAACTGGTCTTTAGGCTTATTAACTGAAAACACAAACTAAAACAGTGTATCACAAATCACAGAACAATGTAAACATTACAAATGCAAAAACACAACAGCTAATCAATATTCTCATTCAAGCCCACTGAAAACTAAACAGCAACCATAATCTGTGTTCAGTTCTCGTCCCAGTATCTGTGTGTGAACATCTATTCAAGTGTTTACTCATAAATATCTCCACCACACCAGGGGTAGGCCATTGCTAATGCTACTTCAGATAGGCCTAATGCGGAATGTGTCACATATATACAGTACTCTACGCTTCTGAATGCAAGCAAACAATTCAACATATTTTATATATAGATACTGAGCAGGAGTAGGTGTTTTGATGTCCACCAATCCTTAGGCTATTTGAGGATATTGCCGCTATATACGCATGCTAGGCGGCAGTGTCCTGTGGGGCTATTACGCGTGCTGTAAACTCTTTGTTGGTGACGCATTCCAGAGGAGAACCCCATTCACTCAACTGAATGAAAATGACTTTGGATTCCAGACTGTCTCCTCCCGTCGCAAAACAGCTGAAGGGAGGGGAGGGGGTTAAGAAAACAAGCATATATGGTGAAATCCAAAGACTACTCTCCAGGAAAAAGAACAAGTCGCTGATGTGGCCCTTTACAACTAACAACTTTCCCAAAAACATGACCTTAACTCATTTAGCCTATTATTTCCACATATTATTTACATGGTTTTAGGAGGCATTGTACAGTGTAAATAAAGTCACAGAGCAAATACTGAGATTTCCTGCTTACTGATTTGGAGACACCCACACACTTTGACTGAATAATAAAATGTTTGGAAATATTAAACTTTCAAAAAATAATCATTAACGAAATGTTTTGAACGGTCTGATAAGGTAGAAAAATCCCTTTGAATGAACCACACAGGTTCACTGTTCATTGTGCACGGAAGCTAGGGGTCAAACATTGTCTGCCTTGGAAACTAGCCACATGTAAGTCTGTTGTGCCAACGCTTTTTAACGTTTAGCATGTGCTGTTACACTGACCACTGCTACTGCTCATGTTTTTTTTATGT
>RJVU01017312.1:3952912-3973782 GCA_003731715.1 Anabarilius grahami
ATGCATGAGATTGTCTTAATCTGTAAGACAGTTTGTATAATTGTATAAGTTGTATTGTATAATTGTATAATTGCAAGTATTTCAAGTCAAGGTTTAATAGATACCTGAAATTTAAAGCAAAAAAATGTGTCTTAATGAATTACAGGTCATGCTGCACCCACACTTGCGCAGTGTCTTTCTGATTCCAGATGCCATGACAATGAAAACGAATTCCAGAAGTTATATTTACACACTTAAATTGTAGTAAATATTGTTCAATCCAATATTATGTTCTGATGAGTAATATGTATGTATAGAAAAAAACAAGAAAGAGTCCAATGAAAACACTGAAAATGCATACATTATGTATTATGGATGGATGTGTATTATTTAAATATAATGTATTTTTAGTGTTGCAGCGAAAGTATTTTCTTGAAAAATGTCTTGAACAAATGTATTATTAAACTGTATTTACTTACTGTTGACTTAAACGTCATTGTCTCAATGTAAGTAAAGAGAGTGTGATCAAATGTAATTTTGTCTCTTATTTCAAAACAGAATATTTCATAGGATGAAAAACAACAACAACAAATCAAAATTGCAAAAAATAAAATGAAAGTGAACTGGTGCAATCTTATGGTATGCTATTTGAATAATCTATTTCTCTTTTTGTCCGTGTGCATGCCGAAAAGAAAACATGGAAAGGCTTTGAGGCTTTTAAACAGTATATTTCTCAAACATCCCCTTCTCTTCGATTGACGTTTGTGATACTATTAAATGTCGACATGCAGCTGTTACTGTTAAACAGAAAAAGCTAATCCCCTTTTCTTTAGGGGCCTATCACACAGAATATTGAATTGCACAACATTCGCGTTAATTGCCGAAAACAAAAAAAGTGCGTAGACTGTAAAAGAAAAAACAATTAGGAATATTTTTTTTCATATACATATTCCTATATATTAAAAAAAAAAAATATTTTATATTCGAGTCTTCTCAATGGATGTTTTACCCTGCAAAAATAATTGTTTTTGAGCAGGTATTGATTTCTGGTCATTTTTTAAGGGACATTACATGCATTTTAGCACAATTTACAGCACAGTGCATGGCACAGAAAAAAATAGTCGTCAAAACGACTTTGGAAAGTGAAACACAACATCCAGTTTCACCATGTAGGCCTCTTCGTAGGTCTGTTGGCATTGAAACGAGTAAAAACAGGGTCGGCTACTCAATGGGTATTACTTGCCTGTTTGGGAACTAAAGCCACCCATAAAACATATTTCCAATTTAAAGCGACCCGCTTTTTAACCGTTTCCCCTCACCAAACAGGCGTCCACCCGCAGAGCTCTATGGAAATTTATGGTTGATGCATGTAACGTTTTAAAGACATTTATAAATCAGAGAGTGGTAATCGGAAAGCACATCAGCATAATATTAAATTTAATATCACGAAAGACCATACAAATGACTACAGTGGGCACCAGTGGCAATTGTATTTACAGCTTTTCATCACATACAGGAGTGCGGAAGTAAGTATAAGCGTGTACAATGAGTGTTAATAAGCTCAAAGTCCACAACTGTACGGCTTGAAGAACAAACAGCAATCTTCCAGACCACACATATTGGTAACTGTTTATGTTGTAATTTCCAACATTTTATAAAATCTGATGCCAAGAAACGTGTCTGATTTGTATGTTATTGAAATACTGAGTATTATTTGCCAAATGGGACAATTGAGCATTATAGGCCTAATAGAAAATATTAGACTCTTGACATTCTCTTACCACTTCAAAATGCAAATATGTTAGATTAATTTTGTAAAACTTGTTTCGGATAGATTATGTTGCATTCTGGTGATTTGTAAGTAAAAATTGAATCCAGGTTGTATATTATATCCAGTGGTAACTCAGTCCACACAGTCTTTATGCTGATGCCTCTGAAGCCTCCGCCATTTTCCTTGTCGTCAGCTAAGAGCGAATTCGAAAGTGTTCCATTTCGCTCTTGCTTTCCGTTTTGCAGATATTGCTACATTCTATTCGAAATAATTACCATATCCACACAATATAACACGTCTCACAACAAAAACAATTTGTTTCGGAAAGTTACATTTTGTGAATTAAATCACGGCACGAAATGCAAATTGTATAGTCATTGTTCATAAGTCTACGCGCGGATTGTTTGGTTTGGTGGCGACAATATCTCCGGCGTTTGATAGGTGGACGTTCCAAGTTCCTGCTCCTCAGTGTGACGACGTAAGAGAATGGAATTCAGCGAATTAACTACGTCACTGAGCCAGGGCCAAGGTTGGTGGGTGTGACAAGAAGACAAGCCTTCCAGCCTTGATCCTTGGCTATGCACCCCCCTCCCCTTAGCCTCCCCACCCGCCATTTCTCTCCCACAGATCTACAAGCAAAGATCAGTGGCAATGTATCCGCTGAACTAACACATCACACACACATAAGTCTCTGCAGTCGGAATGTATAAAGGACCTAATGTGTTGTTGTTTTTTAATACAGTTAAATGTGTTTAAATCTCGGCAATAAATCAGTACACTAATTCAGTGCGCAAGGGACCTCCCCTCCGTTTTCTATTCACGTTCAAGCATCAATGCATATAGACTCCGATCTCTGTTTTAAATCTGTCAGAAATCTATTTCCTGTTACCCAGGAAAAGTCACAACCAAGCAAGCTTAAATGGTCAAGAACATGCCAAAATGTCATAAAATATTTCAAGCATGAAAATATTACATTTTACAGAGACAATAAAGTGTATTTAATGGGAGTGCTAAAACTGGAAAAGTTACCTGCTGTAGTTTAATGCGAGAGGTCAAAGTGTTGCTTCTTAGACATTCCTTGGTCCTTTCCCACTTGCGCTGATTGGTTCTGTTCTGTTCACCACGTTTCCTGACAAAAGGGGCTCCTTGATTCCGCTTTATTACAATAGGTTAAAGGTGAAGGCCTTGACATTATTGAAGTTCAAAGACAACTTTTAATGATATCTTTTCCTTCATATGCATAAGTGCCAACAGCACACTTGCACGCCATGTTGTGACAAAATCCATGTAGTGTGATCACATATAAAACTGCACATGGGGACAACATGCAGTACCCCCTGCACCCGCAAAATAAATATCTCACCTCTGTTGGGTTTGTCTCTTAGAAGGCAAGATGTGTGCAACTCGGCGTCTGCTGAACAGATTATTCCAAGTGGGCGATATCATTTGATATAGATTTCTTGCACATATAGACGAGTGTTCATTTCCAAACGTCTCGGTTTTTTGTCCAAGCAGCCGGACTTTCTTGTTTACTATTTACTGCGGAAGTGAACACCATTCCCCTCGAACAGACGGTGCAATTAAGTCAGAAAAAAGGCAATTTAGGGCCCTGACTTTATTGCAGTGTCTAGACTACAAGAGTGGCGATTCCATTTAGAAGGTACTAAAAGACGTTACCGAAATGCTCTCTAAATTTTTGACGTGTTCAAGAGCAATTTCATGGATCCCTTTCTTAGTCACTTTTGACAAATGCTTTGATTTAACAAACACACACATTCCTGAAATTCTGCAAACAGACCTCTAAATGTTAAATATTTTGCCATTTGCCAAATTTCATTGAAAACCAGCAGATATAGCTTAATAATGATACACTTGAACGAACGTGTGAAAGGTAGACAGCGAGAGAGATAGAGAGTGAGTTTTCATTTCTTGGCAGTGGTCAGTTTATTTATATCATGGTCTCTGATTTTTTTTTTTTTTACTGCAGTGTTTTTACACACGTTCCCACATTTTTTACTTCACCGTACACTAACTTGTGTGTTTATGTGCTTTTAAAATCAAGTCACAACTGACATATGACAGTTTACCTTTATTCGTGTTTATTTTTGATTAATATACAGTACACAGGCCAATTCGGATTGCTGAGCTATCCTTACGAAAAATGAGAACTTTGGGCGTACAGCAAATAATTTAAAGTATCGAACAACAAAGCTCACAAGGCTGCAAAGGCAATGTAAAGAAAAATAGCAGCAGGGGTAGGGTAAAGATACTCAAAATAACATTATATTTACATTCACGAATGCACAATGCATAATCTCTGTACAAGGAATACAATATTACAGATTGTACAAGTCACAGTTCTAAATGGTGAAAACATAAAAAAGTATGACATCTCCAGATTCGAACCAGAGTCGAGTGTATGTGTTTTAATGTACATATATACAACCATAAAAGGATAAAGGATACAATTTTATAATATATTATAGTAGGCTATTTTGTGACCATTTTCAAAGTGAAGATTTCAAACATTTCACTTAAAAGACGTGTCACATACATTTTGAAAAAACCCTAATCTTTAAGAAGTGTACGTTTAAGTTTGTGAATCACAAACTAGAAATGCCAGTTAAATTTGCATTCTCTGTTCCCAGCCTCAGCCATTACAATCATGTTAACCTTATAGTCTTACAGTTTTTAATACTGTTGCTGGCCTTGAAATAACATATTCCAATGGTTTTAATTAGATTGATGGGGATATTTAGACATAAGTAATTTGAATTGGCAGAAGTATTAAATAATAGACAATTTCAACAATTAGGCTACAGCAACGGATTCCCAGAGAAATACTGCAGCCGATCTCTGCTTAATTTCTTTTCTTTCATTCTACGATTTTGAAACCATATTTTGACTTGTCTGTCAGTAAGGTTTAACATTCTGGACAGCTGCAACCTTTTCTCCTTGTTGATGTAAACGTTAAAGAAAAATTCTCGCTCCAGTTCACGAATCTGAAACTTGGAGTATGGACATCTCTTCTTTCTTGTGCGCGGGGTACCTTGGGATAATCAAAAAGACATCTTAAGTGATTACCTTATAAAACATTTTTTTTTTCTGCAAAAAAACAAAAAACCAGAATGAGATGTTCATAAATGCACAACACATTTTGTTTTTAATTGAAAGACGAATTTGTAATCTCCACCAAAATGCCTTAATGGATTGCATCTACGATTACTTATGTGATGAAGCAGACACAACTATGTATGTCACTCCGATGCAAAACTATCACATCTACAGCCATGGATAAATCGTATAAAAAAAACAGAAGACATATAAAAAATTAAATATTAAAACTCGGTAAAAATGCAAACAAATGAGGGTTCTTGAATTGATCAAAGGAAACTTGTTTTTTTATATATACCTTTTGCACTTAAAGTGATTTATTTTTCCTGTCTATGCATTTTTCTTGTTTTTGCATCACATTAGGCTAATTAATAAATGCATTTCCCAAATTATAGAACCTATGACAGTGAAAATGTGTTTATGTTGTTATTTGTAATACTACAAACAAATGCATCTTACTATGGGCCTGAGGTACTCTGCCTTGTAAATGGCCGTGAACGTTAGCTACTCTTCAGCAAGCTATAGCCTACTTATAGTTTGAGAAGCGCCGCAAAATAAGCAACAGAAACCTAAAATATCAAATGATGTCTATTGGAAGGTAATTACGACAGTTCTGACTGGCCTTAAGGTATATTTTGAGACATACTTTTCATTCCAAAAAGATAAATGCCCCTTTAAAATTGATTTCTTTCATTTATAGATAGATAGATAGATAGATAGATAGATAGATAGATAGATAGATAGATAGATAGATAGATAGATAGATAGATAGATAGATAGATAGATAGATCTGGGCAAGCACTAACATTGTGGTCATTGACTATATACATCAACCCTACGGTAACTCAAGTCACAGCACGTTTAAAAGCTAATAAGGACTTAGCTAGTTTACATCCGAGCTGCTAAAACAAAATTCACAGTATGCCAAAAGTAATGTTCTGCCCAATTGGTTTTTACCCCCGACAGCTAAACGAGAAAATCCCTCGCAATGCTCCACGCAAGTTCATGATCAAAGTTAGCATTTGTCACAATAGCGCGCTCTTAAAATTTCACAGACTCTGGGATAGTAGCGTCTGTGTATAACATCCTCTTTTTTCAAAGCGCTTTCCCATCGTAAAAATTCTTTTCGTTGGAGGAAAGAGCTTTGTAGGTTATAATAAAATCCTTTGAATGCTTATAAAACTCCACATAAAATCTGACCGACAAAACACCGGGCTAGTCCCTTAACCTTTCCCCATTTACAGCTTCGGTACCTACTCGAATGGCTGCTCTTGCTTGCGTTCCCGTCCTTAGTAGCTGCTGAAGTGCACGAGCCCGAATTGGTATGTTCCTCCTCATCCTCTGGGTCCTTTTCCGGCTCCTGCGCTGCGGAAACAGCTGTGGGTTGTTGGGACGAAGTCTCTAATTTGTTCATCTCGCTCTTTTGTAAACAATGTTCTGACTGATTGTCCGTGCTACAATAAGCGGTTTCAAAAAAGCGGTCAAAACCTTGAGGGAGCACGTTGTTTTTCCCCACGCCGGCGTAGAAACCGGTGGAAGGGTGGCTAGAGTTCGGATGATGCTGGTGGTGGTGGTGGTGGCTGTACACACTCTCGTTTTTCATGAGCATTTCTGTCATGGTGGATGGCGGAAGACAGTCCCTGTGCACCAGGTCTTCTCCTGAGTAGCAAGATGCATAGTTGGTTCTGTGGTGCCATTTGCTGGACGGGTCCAGACCATAGGAAACATCTCGGACTGGTTGCACTTGAGATAGATTTGTGGAATAGGGGTACGTGATTTGTCGCGAGGGCCCCTGTGGAAGGAACGAAGAGACGGCGGAAAATTCTGGAACGTAGTAGGTGCAGCTGGGGAGGTAGATGTTGGAGGCACAGCCCGTCCTGTCCCCAAACTCGGATGTCCGGTCTTTACGCGTCTGGGAGCAGAAGTTGCCCAGATTAACAGAGTTAAACATCTTTCTCCTGTAGTCCGTACTACAGATATGATGTTTTGGATTCGAGCTGCAGAAGGAGAAAATTTGGGAAGGCGAGATGACGCGCAATCCGTCTAAGTCGCCCCGCAACACGTGATCGAAAGTAGATATTGTCATATATCAATTTGGAACACATGGATGCGTAGGAGTGGTTCAGTTGGGTAAGATCTGTGAAATTCAAACGATTAGTTTTCAAATCATGCCAGACCATGTAAAACAGTAACATCTTTTGTTTGTTGTTTTAATCTTGTTTTGCAAGAACGAAGAGAAGTATTTTCTGTTTATGTGTATGTGCGCTGATGCCTGTAGGTACTGAGTAATGCTGATTGTATGAGTCTGTGGCAACACAATTTGCGTTATGTATATGTTTATATATAATCTATGACTTTCGCATGTAACAAAACTATTAAAACTTTAAAAGAATGACTGTTAAATATGACTGGTATGATTTATTATTGTGTTGTAGTGTTGATTGCTGCACTGCTTATATTCAAGGGTCGAGTTTTAGCGCATTGTCAAGTTGCTTTTGTTCAAAAGCATAGCATTTTTATGGCATTCCATTTTATTTTATATATAAATATGCGTTAAACATATATTTATTAATGGTATGTTAAGAATATATGCCTTATAGATGTCACGTGTCAGCTCCACCCAATGCTTGAATATAGTAATAACATTTGTGAGTGTTTTTTTAATTATTTTTTTAATTTTATTTTTTTAAATGAAAACATTAGGAACCTATGCAGAAAACGATCTCCACACGGAGATTTCAGTTATTGCTTGTATAAACCCAAAGTTAATACTGATGCTTTATGTTTGTATTTAGATGTGGTTTAATTTTAAACCGGGGAAAATACTTTTCTCTTGGTTTTAATCAACGACACGAAAAATAAAAATTATGAATGATGCTACTTAGAAGATGTCTTCACCGTGAATGGAAAAATCTGTCTTTTATCAAATGAAAAAATAAAATAAAATTATGTGTAACATACTATTGTGTTCGAGCTTCCTTACACCCAACACTACACGTTTTGGCATTTAACATGTGCAAAGTACGTCAAATGATCCCATGGATATTTTAAATCTCTAGGACCATTTTATGAGAGGCATCTGTTTAAGGCAAAACATACTATCCAGTTTCAATATGTACCCTCCAGCGTCTATTAAAGTAAGCCTAAAATCTTTTATTTTTGCAGCAGAATGTTGATAAATACTAATATTTCGCTTTTCATTTAAAACGATTTTTTTATAGTGAGAATCTATATCTATAGTTCCTCTATACTAACACACATCCTGCTTACACTTCAGAACATGCTAATCGCCTGAAATTTATTTCAGAATTTATTAAACAATATAATTCGCGAAATAAATACGAATAGAATTATGAATAAATTCAGTATGTAGCACTCTTTTTAAATTAACTATTAGTTCATGTAGATGAAGACCTTTAATGACCAGTCATGGAAGCATTTCACAGAGCAGCACATTAAAAACTAATTTCATTTACCATTGTTTATGATTGTTTTTAATAGTTTCTCTTCACAAAGATTATTTTTATAGGTCTATTATTTATTTAAAGCAGCTTTTCAGAGTGTCCATGATCGATTGTTGAAAAAATATTCATATCAGTTACACTGAACATCGTAACTAAAAAGTTAGTTGTATTTTTAAACAGAATTTTGCTCGATTGCTTGCGTATTTGTGTAAAAGGTATGTGGCAATGACTTTATGAGTCCTCTCTAAACTGAGCCCTCTCAAAATTGACAAAAGGTTGGTGTGCAATATGCCTTCAACCAAGTACAAAGAAAGCAGACAGCTGCCCAGACACAGCACTTGAATTTGACCACTAAAATTCTCACTGCAGCCGCCATAAAAGGCCGAACGACGGAAAAGCAAGAAATGCTTTGTTCTACAGAAAACAAATACAAGGTTAACAATTAAAAAGGCTCAAAGAATGAAATATCTAACGAGTAAGATATGCAATACAATGATTGACGAAAGTTGTATTCAGGTTTCAGTCAACCATGGTCTAAAAGTTATTTTGAACGAGCTCAAATACACATAGACGTGTCACATTTGAGACAAAACTCTATCGTAAAACTGTTAATGGTCAGGAACAATATCGATTTTTCTCATCAGAGTCGTGTAGTCATTCTATCTAGTATAAACTTGTTAATGCGAGAAAGATTTTAAGAGATAACTACTGACAACTAACATGTTAGCCTACTCGTTTCAATACGCAGTCCACAGGCAGTGCATAACAACAACTACTACCGTATCTATCATTTTGTACATTGTTTTGTAATATTTGTTCTACAGGAGACAGGTTTTACACGTATGTCAACTAATTCGATGTCATCATACAGCTTCAACACTATACTACTAGCTGTAGGACCCTGAAATTCAACAAAGATGCGCCCTTTTCTTTCTCTAAACAAGCACTATATCCACACAAATGCTCTGCCCCTGCTGGAGATTTGAACAATTGTTGATATTGTGATGTAGCAGTTGAATTAAAGGGGCAAGTTTAGCTGGAAAGAAAAGCTAGAAAGGCGTTTAGAGAGACATGGGTGTTGTAAATGTTTGTCATTCTCCTCCTAAAAAGCATCACTATGAAGAACCGTGAGCTTTAAGTCATTGTCAATTGAATTTTTGCAATTCTTTGCAGATGAGGTCTATTATTATAGAGTTAAAGTAAAATTACAGAGTATTAATGTTACTCGGACTAAAACGACGCGGCTAATGCTTCAGAATAGAGATCTGGAGAAATAGCCCGAACGGTAGCCTAAATCTCAGTATTTGTCCTGCCCCTGTGGTCAAATTCTTTGACTTTTCTTTCGTGCGTCAACACAAAAATACTTTTTGCCTCATACCGATGGAACATCGACAGAAAGGAAACACGAAATATCAACAACGAGACCAAACAACAGTTGCAGGCAACGCTCAAGAGCCCTTCAGTTTACCTCCAGGGCTGAAACCTCAGCAGGGCTAAAAAGGGAAACTGTGTAATAGCATTACTGTCCCCTCATGGCCTAGATAAATTTAATTGGATGTAAGTCGGGCTGTTAAACTCGCTCGTATGAGCTGTGAACAGATTCAAGCAACAACAAAAATGGCCCTTCTTTTTTACAGAGGTCTCTGTGAGTGCATAGCTGTAGAGCGCTAGCAGAGGCAATTGTATCAGTTGGACATCGCAATCATAGAAATCCTAGAAGCTTGTTGCTCAAACGGTAAAGTCAGAGCATGGACAGACAAAAGTATGGTAATCTATGTTATATTGAGTGAAATTAATTATTTTGTTAGTGGGGGTACATGTGATTAAAACAATAACATTAGCTAAAAGAAAGATGGCTAATTGTGTACATTTCAATGAAAATTGAGGGGATGCAAACCGATTAAACTTACAGTTTTGAGATACGCTATAGCTATTAATATATAAAAAAAAGAGCACTCCCTCAAACACCGGTTGTACACACAAAAGAAATACTGTCTTTGTCGCATAAGAAGTCGCATTAAATAATAATAATAATAATACATTGTTCTTATATACTGGTACACGTACAAAATATTATTGCTGTATGAAATTATTTTCATGTGTTTCCAAACCTGAAAATTACATTCCTAAACTCGACTGATATAGTAAGCCTAGTTACGGACTACTGCTTTTTGTTCCGAATAATAATAATAATAATTAAACATGTAGCCTCGAAAAGCGATTAAAGTGAGATGATAATTTCTTCTACTTTTATAAAAGAAGAAAAGACAACTGATATTGTTTTCATTAACAATATTTTAAAAACTTCAATTGTATATGGGTTTAGGAAGCCACAACATGTGAATATCCAAATTAAGAATACCCACCAAACATTCCTTATAATCTATATTAATCAAATATTGTTAAGTACCACGGATGCATAATGCATGTGGTAGAAAACCCTCGCTAATTATGCATCGATTCTCAAGAATCTTATTACTCCACTGATAATATTTTTTTTTATTTGCGTTGTGTCCCATAACAGATTTTTTTTTTTTTTGTAAACTGCACTGAAATGCAAATGCAACTTCAGTCACACTACTTACACAATCTACCAAGATGTTGCTTAATATTTCTTGATCAAACTGATTCGTCGACAGTATTCGGAAAGGCATTTATTGCGGAAACATTTTTTCCGCCACATGGCTTGTTGATGACAAGATAAAGGCATGTACTCACAACAAAACTACTAATATGACGCCGCATGTCTGCTGCACGACTTTAATTATAAGCAACATAGCGTTTTTAAATAAAAAAGGGTCAGTACTTACACTCTCCTTCTTTTTGGTAGATATGGCCTTTTTAAAACGATTACCCTTCTGCATTAGTAAAAACACAGTAAATATTTTCAGGACCTTATCCCGCAAAGCTGATTTAATTATACAATTAATATCCAGATATTATTCTATAATCGCTTTGAAGTTGGATCCAAGATAAGCACGATTTGTCGCAATGAACATACGAAATGTTTATGTTGGCCCCGTCCACCAAATAATTCAACTTAGTTAAAATACGTTTCCTACGTATTAGGCCACATCGCAGGTAAATTGCTATTTTTGCCAAAGACTATCGAGCAGATAATCTCTTAAGAAGGGTGGTTGTGTTATTTAAATTTGTAATATGGATAGTTTTTTGCATTTCTGAGTTTATGCACCTTCAACGCAATTATTACAAAAAACAATTGGTTGATTCAATGAAATATATGGTGTAGGTCAACTTCATATTAATGATTGAATTTTGTCTACCAATGGTATTGGATACTTGGTTCCTATGTATGGGACACACTAACTTGACCTTCAATTTGTAAGTTGCTCCCGCCCACTAAGACAGGGCTAACGCGAGGGGTGGGATCGGAAAAAAGGCCACAACATTCTATAAACAGTCAAACAGTTGTTTACAAAAGGATGTTATTTTCTTCAAAACTGAATACATAGTTATAACAACTTTCATTCAACAATATTTGCGTTATGTGTGGGTTTTTATTTTTCATTGCAACAATTGTTTTCCCCTTTGTTAGTTGTATTGCAGATCAGCGCATTAAAATGGGTCTTTCATTAGTATTAATGGACGTATTCAGAACGTGTTCGTTAGTTTTGCGCTGTTCTGCATATGACAAGCATGTGACGATGCCTTATTTTCAGTACATATATCGTTTCTCTGTACAGTTGTGCCAAAACGCTGTATAATACTCCGCATATAATATTTTCTAATCACTTAAAATTACTGCAAGGAAATGAGTTCTAATACTAGTCAGCTCAATGATATATTCTGTATTCAAATACAAACATCCTACAGTTTCAAAAAAGAAACAGTCATGCAATAAGTATGCATGCTGTAGTTATTTTTATATTATATATTTCTATTTTGACATCGTGCCGAAGCTTTATAGTAACAGAAGAATGTCCCATGGCTTAGGCAAACTTTATTTAAAGGCTTGCTGATATGTTAAATGCTTAAAATGTTTTATAATCCAAAAGCAAGGCGTCAGCATCCTTAAATGCATATCTGTTATTAAGAGCACTCCGTAAAGAAGGATTTTATATTTGTAAAGTCTACTAAATATTAGATACAACTGGGATAAAAGTTGATGTTGCTGCAAGTGACAATTAAATGACGCTACAGGTAAGTAATGAAGTACGTATATAAAAATAAATAAAAGAAAATTATGAAGTTTTGATTAAGTAAAATTTCTTGTTTTTAAGTTAATAATAATAATAAAAAAATCCAGGCAGTGCATGTAGACGAAGAAAATAATATAATAAGGAACTATTCACCATTATTACTGACAAAACTGTATCGTTGCAAAAGAAGATAAGGCTCAATTATAAAATGTCATACAGAAAGTTTATAAGAAATGAACAAAGACAATTAAAAAAAGATCATTATTAAAGTAATTTTAAACAAGATAAATAACAACGTATATCAAATAACACTACAATTTGCATTACATTTACAAGATTCGTAGTCGGCACATTTATTTGCATAATACAACTAAAATATGTGCCAGTATGCCAATAACTGTTTGTTTTTAAGGTGACCTTTTTTTAATCAGATGAAATAAGCGACTTTTTTTCCAATGCGGTAGCAGTGATTGCAATTTTATCTATTCGTCTTTTGGTAGGCCAAGCAAATGCTGACACTTCTTAAATACAGAAGTAACCAAACTGTTGCACAAGCTAAATACAAAAGTTACTAGCACGTTAAGACGAGCATATACACGTTTAAAGTGAGTGTTTATAAAACTACTCTTTGTCAAGAAATCTTTCTGTCTCTCTCTAAGTTACACGTACCCTTTCACAGACATACACACTCACAATCATGTGTGCAGTGCAAGCGACGCCAGAATTGACTTCTCCCGTCTCTACACGTCTGTGATAGGAGCAGAGCACTTAGTGAACCACATGACTACACAAGTTTTGTGTGAAGGGCACTGAGGTGCTCAATGACCTCTGAGCCGGGGAGACGAGTCGTCATAAACAGATTTGGCCAGTCTCAAAGTCAAAAGCGCCGCAAGCGCATAAAACGCCATTGTTACGATTGCAGCGCATTTGCTTTAAAGGAAGCCAATAGACTTGACACTATGGCTATATGGAACCATCTCTAACCTAAGATCCACTTTATTTGCATTCGATAGAATCATCAGTAATTCTTTAAACATAAAATGTATTTTTATTTATTTTTTAAAAAAGGTTTTACAATTTAAAATACCTCATGATGACCAATATTAGATTACAAGTCAATCCTAAAATTCAGTACAAGACGTTCTAATGCCTTTTCGTGAGCAATTAAAAGTAATCGCCTGTATCAAACTCCTTGCAATCAAAAGGAAAACACAATATTCTCACACAAGATATTTCAGCAATGAGCAATGAACTAAAGGCTGAAACACGGTCCAAAACGTCTTTAACTATCCACAGTTCCAAAATAGGCAAGCAAAGCATTACATGTCCAAGCAGTTAGTCCTTATGGGGCCCAGTTTCGGCGTCTGTTCCATTTATCCACTAGGTGGATGTCTTTACCATTTCCAACCACTGAATAAAGCATATCAATATTGTTGCACTACATGTGGCCAATTTGGCAAACATTCAGATTGCATTTTTAGTTTTCTCCTGAGTGTTAGAAACAACAAATGTTTTATGTCGTGACCTTATACTGAAATAAATAAGAGCCAATATGGTCAAAATAAGGATAATGCCAAACGCAATAACGTACATCTGATTCGCAATGAAATGTTTCTGAAAACGGTAGTTTGAGCGCCTGAGTCGGCTTTCCAGCTGTTGCTGCATAGAAAAAATGTGTTTTAGGTAACTAATTTATCAGATTTAAATAACAACACTCACAGGTTTTCCACAACATACAAATCAGGAAATAAGTAAATAAAATGAAGTTGAAAGACTTTATTAATCAGAAACTGTAGGTTACACATATATGGATACATTCATGAACATTATTTACAAGACATTTTAATCGCAAGGTACAAAGGAATGCAACACTGGAGCATTCACAAAATTACACAGAACAACACAGAAAAATTATACATCGGAGACAATTTCACAAAACAATCCAAAGAGGGGGAAATGTGACGATCATTGTTATATAGTTGTTGATGTCATTCATATAATTGTATTTTCTATAGATTCACAAAAATAGGGTTTAAAGCAAATGTCAGTCGCCAAACTATCAGACCAATAACAACAACAAAAGAAAGAAAACGTAGCACCGACCTCTGCCAAATTACTTTATATTATAATAATAATACTACTTAATAATAATAATAATACTTACAAACGAATAAACTTCTTTAGATTATACCAACTTTTGACCAGTTCCGTGTCAAAACGTTCTTTTCAGTTTGATAAGGTGTTTTAAAATAATACATGCGCCTTTTTGACAAAAAATAGCCGGAAAAAACATTTGCTTTTTTACCTTCTAACTACAGTCATTATATTCATGCAGCAAATATGAACTATTTCACTGGCATATAATCCATGATCTGAGTAAATAATGTTTCTAATAACACAATGGGTCCCGCTAATTAGCAAAACAGGCTCGTGAATATTGGAATTTAAATCTGATCTTTTCTGTATGATTGCTAGTTTCATTACAGTTATGAATTGTTTTTTTAGTTTTTTTAATTTTTTTTTTAATTTACATTGCGCGTCTTAATATTACTTGACCATGCATTTCTCTCCCAGAAGCATTGTTGTTGTGAATTAATTAAGTAGACCTAAGCGAATATGTCCAAATTACACAGATCAAGGGACAAGCAATCGTTAATGGGAAATTTATGCTGTTAAAAATGCAAATATGATGGAGACGATTATAACGTTTTTCACTATATCAAGAATAAATATTTTATTAGCAGGAAGTCGCGTTTGTGCGGCTTAGCTGCAGGCCTACCAATTTACACTTTGGCCAATATCTAGTTGTAATCTCCTAACATTTGTCAGAATGACATTTCACAGGCTAGATCAAAGTCTATTCATAAAAGCTGTTCTGTAATTGCAGTTTGGTTCTCAAGGGCCCAAGATATGAGTTGGGTCACTAACTTTGTGCCCGTGACCGTGAACGTGCCATAGAACACGTGGCGATGACTGCGGAACGAGATAAGACGTTGATGGCTTAACGCTGCCCACACTTCTTATTGTTGAGTATTGAGTTTGAAAGGCTCTTTCTTAGCGATAACTGGCAAAATAAAAACATAGATGGGAGATTACTAACAGTTAAGGATTCTCATTATGACCACATATATGGCGTTTCAGTCCATTTTTTTGTAGCTTAGAACACTGATAATGGCACGAGTGTGTTATAATTTCAAAAGATCTTTTAACACTCCGACAATAAATATTTAGCGATCATTTCGATATCATTAAGACTGATAAGAAAACATTTTACTGTCCGAAATTCTATCTCACAGCTTATATTTGTCTGAATTTCTAGCTAGCAGTTAATTACTTAATAAAGTGAGAGATGGCTTAGACAGCTTTTTACGTTCAAAACTTAGACTAAAACATTACCACCGTACTCATGCCCACAATTGCTGGGCACAAACCCTCTTAAATAAACACTAGACCACATAGTATAAGCAGACTTTTAGAGCTATCATTTGGTCGCGTACCCATAAATGTTTGAACTCTTATTCGCGTTTTCTGAATGCGTCGTTGGGCAAGACTTTCAGAGTAAAATGGGCCAATGGCAGATTACCATTACCTAAATACTGCTGTTGGACTAGCATTGAGCAATGTATATTTTGTGCCTCCTTAGAAGAAGGACAACGCCTGCTCCCTTAGTAACAGTCTCTTTTTCTTCATCCGCCGATTTTGGAACCAAATTTTAACCTGTTGGTCGCTGAGATTGAGCCTGTCAGACAGCTCCCTACGTCGCTGCCGGGTGATGAACTCGTTCAGCATGAACTCTCCTTCAAGCTCGGCCAGCTGCAGTTTGGAATAGGGCTTTCGCTTCTTTCGGGTCCGGGTGTGCATCGGGTACCACGGGGCACCTAGAAGGGGCATAGCACGGGTTCATGAGAGAACTTCAAAACATCTCCTAGGCCAACACATCCTCTTGAAGCCACGTAAAAAACAAATTTCTGGTGCATTTTATTTTGTGAGGCTGTTAATATGACAACCAGACACGGTTCAATGACAATCTGAGGTGTGATGCAAGCTGTCGATATGATGAATTTATCTGTTTACATAGAATGTCTTAGAACGTTTTACTGTTCTAGTTAAATGTATATTAACGCGATAATTGTCCTATTTGCAAGAACCCTACTTATTTAGCGGTTTCCAAGCATATTAAACGACTTCTTGCTGCACGGCAAAAGATATTAATTCAGTTTACGAGTCATTAAAACAAACGAGTCATCTCAACAGAGCAATTGCCATTGTACAAATCTGTTCTTCTTACTAAAATAACGTGAAATCTACATTTAACAACAATAACTATGCTTTTTCTGTAAACAGCGTCAAACATTGGCAACGGGATTGTTGAATTTTATGATGTTGTGTTTACTGGTTGTATAAATGACTGAGCGCTTAAACTGGTGAACGTGGAGCATTTTAGGGCAACCCCTAGTGGCCTTGAACAACCACGCAAGATCCATGCAGGAAAATCATAACAGTTGCCAGTGAATGCCTAAATACACTGTCATGCAAAAAATGAGCTGGAGCGAGATAATTTTACTATGTGCTTCTGTTGTCTTTCAGTTGTGATTAAAAGCGAGGGACAAACCTCCTCCACTGGCGATATTGCTTGCGTGGTTTCCTTGCGATACCAGGGTTTGTGGATCGCTTGCTGAAGTCTTTCCTCCATCGTTTAGCACTGAAGAACTGGAGTCGGACTCCAACGACTGACAGGATGGCGGGTCTTGGGTCAGATGTTCGGTGCCATAATCATACTTTGAGAAGGTGCCACTGTTGCCCATCCCATTGTGCATCCCGTGATCAGACGATAGTGATGTATCTCTTGCTCGCTCCTCTCGTTTGAGATTGTTGCTGTCTGAACACGACTCTCTGGTGCTGCTGGAATTGCCATAATAACACTTGCTTTCCTCCAGTCGGGTTATTTCACAAGATCGATTAAAAGAGGGGTTAATGGATACGGGACTGCTAAAGTAAGACTGAGGATATCCATTGCACGACTCCGATGGATTCCACGGGAGAGAGCAAACATTGTCCCTTCTAGGGTACGAGAGAGACGGTAGCCCCGCCAGCTGTCCCCCTGAGGCTCTAAAATTCGGGAAGTAAAACCTGTCTCCAGTGTGGATGTTTACCAAAGGTCCCACAAACCCAGGATTAAGAAGATTATGCTCGCCCATTTCCGCGGGCCAGACCAACAGCTTCTAGTTTATTGCAATCTGACATTTAACGTAGTTAAACCTGGAGGTGCACCTGATTGGTCATCTCCACGTCACGTGTCGGAGCTTACTCGAACACTAGAAGGTACCACCCACTTGGTCCATTTCAGACAAAACAAAACATTAACTTCTGTATTACGGGTTTTATATGCTTTTTAAAAATACTATAAAATATCTTATTAAAAATGTAAAATCTTGTTTTTCTTTTCCCCTTGCTCAAAGGCTCTGAACTGATCATCTTTCACTTTCCTGTTTAGAAATATATAGAAGTGTCCCTAGCCTCGTTTAATCTTTATTACATGGCAAAAAATAAACAAAAAATAAATGAGTAAAAATACGTTTTCCCCACAAAGAAAAAGCTCATTTTCCCCTTGAAGCAGAGGGTGCGTTCGCCATTGTTTTCAAACAAATTACGGTTGAATTCAGTGTCATATAAAGATGTGATGTTCATCTTTTACAGGCTTGTTTTAAAGAAATACTGATGCTCAGTGCTGAACTCCACTCATATTTACTGTAGTGGGGTCAGCAGGTTGAAACCATTGGCTCCGTAAAAGAAGATGATATTCAATAAGAATTTTTTAAAAGACCGTAGCCTATATTTTAGATAATATGCTCTAGTACACCTCACATGAACAACTTTAACAGATACATCCTATAAATACTCATGGAGAGTTGTTACACATCTCGCAATTCTTTTATTTGAATTTTACAAGCTGGCAGAGGGCATTAAAATGATTCTGCCGCTCCAAATACACCTCGCTAGATCACATTAATTGATTTTTGATTGTAAATATATAAAGTACACGCAAATGTTCCTTATATCAACTGCAACGCCGTGTCATTGTCACATGTGTATTATATGAGAACATCATGAAGCGAAAATAAAGATTAAGATGGCAAAAAGACAATAATAGCAGTACGCATTAAACCCTCTTGTCTCACATTGGTGTGTTCAGGTAACGCAAAGTTGATGTAAATGCAATTCAGTGTTAGTCTAATCTTTCAGGCCTTTCGTTTTTTATTGTATTTCTTCCCCAATTTAATAATTATAAATAAATACATTGGGGTTTTCAGTCTAAGTGTATTTAGTGTCACAAAACACTGTTTTGAATTATATCCTTTTTTATCTTTGGAGCTGGAATGCGAATAACCAAGTTAAAGGCTGTCAGATGTGGATACAGCTGTCATATTTATATTTAAAAACTATGTAATAAATAAATTATTTTTTATGATATTCGGATTGATATATACCGCCATAACCTTTTTAACAACATTTTTTGTGTTTACGCATTTGCGTATAGCCTGTTGCGCACGTTCATGCTGACAAATATTTATGACGGAGCAAATTATATTTGCATTCATTTTAAATAATTTGTATTTTCTATGTTTATTGCACAAGTCTTTGATTAACAGTAACTTTGCTTTTTTTGTCAATCTAAAGCTTGTGTCAGTGTATCCGTGTGGGGGCGTGTTTGTAATTATGATTAGGGCCAACTTATTTATTTATTTTTGTTTGTTTGTTTAGTCTACTTTCAATGCAAAATAACCACAAACAACTTCATTAATGGCGATCTAGGCCATAAATGCAATGATACTGCCCAAGGAAATCCGGTGTTCAGCTCATTACAAATATAGCTAACAGAGACCCAAAACAAACATAAGACTACAAATGTTGTCCTCTAAATTGCCCAAGGATTATTACATCCAAATTTGAGGCACACATGTGCATGTTTTACGGCTAGACTTCTCCATACCAGATTCATGTAACTAATTAACATGCTATGTAACACTCCGTGCATATAAATTTTAAATGCTATCAGGTATTTCACTAAAATGTCAGGACTTTTGTTTTAATATAACTGTAATCACCAAATATGAATATGAGACCTGACATTTAGTAACTACTTTCTTTGAGGAAAACACTCATGCTAATTATTACACTATACGAGTCATTTTGTTAGTTACTTCTGATCAGTTTTGGTTAGAACATTTCTTTTTTTCCTTCTTTCTTTTTCGAAGAACTACACACAGAGTATAACAAGTTGTTCAGATAGTTACTAGTTCTCACTGGGAATGCATGACATTTCAACAACTTGATTTAGTCCAAAAAAAAAAAAAAAGTTTTCGCCTCAAACAACCTGACTGTCTCAAATAATATCGCTTAAAAGTCACAGTTAAAAGATAATATTTTCTTACCGCAAGGATGGCCAAAGTTGAAATCTCCAAAATCTCTGGAAAATGGCTAAAATAGCTGTTAGTTCAAGGTCAGTGTCTAGTGCACTGTCTGCGCCGCTGTGAGATTGCTGTCTTGGAATCCCTTTTCCGTCCAGACAGGGCCATAGCGTAAACAAAGGCCTTTTTATTGTCTTTGATTTTGGAAGACAGGTTGGCTCAGTGAAAGCCTTGCAGTGAATGTCCTCCGAGGCCAATTTCTTAAGGAAACAAAAACGTACACATTAAATGTGAATTAAATTCAAAATTCCTGTTCTCAAAGATTTCCACTCAATTTGAAGAAGGGGTGAAAGTTTGATGATAGTTGGGTATCCTAATAGACTTCAAAAATACAATAATAATAATAATGATAACTACAATAGTAAATTAAAATAATGACAATTATACTAAAAACAGAGCTTTACAAAACAACGTAGAGAATTAAAGACGCAACTTCCAGAAAAAGTGTGTATGGTGATCACACAAATGTAAGTTATGCCTTTGCACTATTGCATTTATTTATATATATTTTTTTTAAACAACAGGTAATTGTTTAAATTAAGTAATAATAAATTAAGCTTAAACAAAACAATGATAAAGTGAATAAAACAGAAATCAATAGGATGTTTCCGAAACACTTTAGCATACGGCGTTTAAAAAAATAGAGGAAACCTGAACTAAGTTTCTGTTTTTATTTACTTTTATTCTATATTTATTTATTATTTTGTTTTCATGGACTATGCAACGATATACTTCGAGCTGGTAATATTCTTAGTTTACAAAATACAAAGAGAAAAAAACATTTACAGATGCAAATCTGGGTCACACTGTAAAAGATGTAATGCATCTTAAATATCATATACAGCATATATATATATATACAGCATATATATATATATATATATATATACAGCATATATATATATATATATAT
>RJVU01017312.1:3976125-4029945 GCA_003731715.1 Anabarilius grahami
GGTATATCATACGGTATATCATTTTTTTTTTTTTTTTAATTGTTGTAATTGGAAGTTGAAGTATTTAAGTTATTCGTTAAATGTATACACTGCCACCAGCATTACATTTAAATGGCGTGTCAAAACCAAAAATATTTAAATTTACAGTGTTTCAAACAGTTTTAT
The DNA here is from genome assembly GCA_003731715.1 of Anabarilius grahami. Taxonomy (NCBI): domain Eukaryota; kingdom Metazoa; phylum Chordata; class Actinopteri; order Cypriniformes; family Xenocyprididae; genus Anabarilius; species Anabarilius grahami. Next base: position 3,976,291 of record RJVU01017312.1, read on the forward strand.
TTACTAACTATTGAAAAGTTAATATTGCTATTATTAAAATACTAATATTATTTAAAAATCTAATTCTTTTAAGCAATCTATGAATGTTGTACCTCCGACCATTCCTTCAGAGCCGGGAACGGGACAGTCCTTATGAACCATTACCACACCGTGAAGATCAAACTGTATCAGAATGTTGTCGTGGCATATTCAAAGTGACATTTCATTAAAGATTCGCCTTCTTTTCCCTTTATTCTTTTAAAATGAGTTAAATTGTGGTAAAATTATAGACCGTAAGACATACGCACCTTACTCTTGCTTAAATTAAATGATATAATATTGAATATAAGTATAGCGAAGAATTGCACAGTTAACTCTGTAATTAAGTATAAATAAACATTACATGTCTAGATCGTTACATGCAAGCATTGCTTACTTCTGGTTCAAATTATATTCAGCACTAAACTTTGGACTGTTAGCATAGAGAGTAATGTTTTTAAAATAGAACATGTTAAAGTCAAAAGTTAACTAATCATACTACTAGACCCTTTCGTGTCACTAATATCTGTGAAGGTTGTGCATATTTCTTACGTATTTTAAGCAAGCCCGAGCAGACAGTTGATTAATAAAATTAATCTTCTCAACGAAATTACAACCTTCACCCAACTGAGACACAAACATTCAATCTATTGTAAGAACTCAACTGCAAACTCTCATTGATAGGAAGAAAGATGGACAGACAGATATGCATCTATATATGTATGAAGCGGCCATAAATGGGCCACCGTTGTCATTGATAATGCATTGATTCACTACAAGTAGCATGTACTCAACAAATTCCATTGTCATTTTTATTTATGAAATATGTCTCAATTCATTACTTTAGGAATTGAACACCACAATACAGTTCACATACTGCACAAAAAGAGATACAGACAAGTTGTGTGAACAGCTCCAATGCTTTACGATACATATTTCTATATAAAAACAAAAAGGTTGTGCATTAATGTTTAATACTAAATGATTTTTTAAATGCGTACAATCATTCCAGTTGCATGGCAGAGTCATATCCTTCACTGCTAATAGGGACACATACAAATGATCTTGAAACATTCCTTTTTTACAGACCTGTCATACGCGAAATCTAAATTAAATAATAGAAGCATTAAACTGTACAGTTAACATTAGCAGCCTGGTTTACCCTCGGCATTAAAAAGCAATGTATCCCACAGTGAACCATTTAGCTTTTGAAGTCTCGCAGGCTCATTCTAGCAAAATCTTCTCCACGAAAAACAAATTACGCTTTCTATTCGTGACTCAGTTCAATATTTGCTACAGCCTTTTGAGAGTTTATACAAGTCTTGATTCATCCAAAGTGTCCAATAGATATATATATTTTTGTCTCTTCTCGTGCGTGTTGAGCCCCTCGAGTGTTTTCTGCTGGCTGGCTGGTTGGCTTTGACGCACATATGAAGAGATACAGAAGGGTCGCGTCTCCTTTCATTTTCAGATGCACGTAAACCATGTGTCTCTTTGATATTTGTGTAATTTTAAATATTTATTATTTATATATGTACATTCATAGAAAAGGACGAAGTTGAAATGTTTTTTTTTTCTTTCTGTATTTTCACAGTTTTGTATCATATGCCCAAAAAGCCAAAGAGTGAGCGGTTATGGTACTGTGTGCATGTTTTAAATTAAATATAGTGAAAGAAGACAGGTTAGGCATGAGGCTGCCCGGATGTTCTTCAGTCATGATTTCTGAACAGAGGTAAATATTAGGCTTTCTGGACTGAAGGATAGAAGCTGGCGGGGGGGAAAAAAGAACGAAACATGCATCAAGTATGCATGTGATTATTAGTCTTGGATTTGCTGACAAACTTTTTCTCCTTCACTCTGCGGTTCTGAAACCAAATAGTAACTTGGCGTTCTGAGAGGTTGGTTGTCGCAGAGATGCGTCGTCTCTTGTCTTTGGTGATAAACTTGCTTGCTGCATACTCCTTTTCCAGTTCTTTCAGTTGTATCTTGGTGTAGGGAACACGCTTTTTGCGCCCTCGCCGATAACTGCTGACTTCTGGCTGCAACGGAACAACATCTGAAAAACAAAAAGTAAATGGAACCATTATTGTAACCCGTTCGCCCAGTGAGTCACTGGTGAAAGACACTGGATTTGACACCATGGGGAAACACTATGAGTTATCTATTTAATAAAGTATTTATTGGTTGCGTCAAATGATTTCAATATCTGGGTCCAATACTATCATTATTGAATGGTAGTATTGTGAGTTACTTTATTTATTGAATCAAAAATAATATAAAAATAATATTAGCTACTAATGTATACCTTTAAGTGGGTGAAGGTCCATTTTACTATGCGTCAAGGTATTTAGTCCTTTTTCCAGCATTGCAATAACTGGAATAGGTTTTTAACCAACACTTATTTACTGATAACAATAAATCCTTCCCGAGTAAAGTTTGGATGGATGGGGTTTGTTTAAAGAATTCAAAGTCTTTTTAAAATGTATGGATTGTGGTTAGCAATGACAAGTTACAATTCTGTTATGTAAATATATACTGTTATGTAAAATCACGTGTATTTTAATTATAATCTAACAGCACTGACGCCCAGCAACATTCTTTTCCCAAAATCACTACTTCACTGTAGCATAGTAGCTAAAGGTAAAATAAGGTGAAGGATATTATAGGCTCATCTGGCAGCTGAAGCACAGACACATTCAGATGTATTCTAGGATTTTCTCTGTCATTACACTGGTACAGAACATTTTAGACAGAGGCATGTTTACTGCCTTCTGTCAGAAACCTATTATTGTCTAACGGTCCCAAACGGAAACTGTAAAGAACTGGTTTGGACGGTGTATGAAAACAGCTTTAGATGATCATAAGTAGTACTGCATTAAAAAGCCTATTTTGTTATATCCTTATTTTTTGTTATTTTAATATGTAGACTACCTGTGTGTGCGCGTGTGTGTGACCTCCTCTAGGGGGGGAGGGTTGCTAAACGGGTCAGGGGTGTGTTGGTGGTGACAAGTATTCACTATAGCCACTGTAATGCGACAGTATATTGAGTTTAGCACTGGAATAACAGTGAACTACCAACATAGTATTTGCATTTTGTAATTTTGATTTACCACACCTGAACAAGGCATGCAATTTTTTCTGCCCAAAGCTAAAATCAATAACTTGACTACAGAACGTCAGCTGCTCCTAGGAAAAAAAATGCTGCTCCATGGCATTCGCAAAATGTCCATAACAGATTGCGGGGAACCACTCCCGATCACTGCTGACAAAGATTTATATGCGAGGTACAATAAGACCCTCTATATTATCATACGGGAGGAGCAAAGGTAGGCAGTATTGCCATACCCCAGTTCCAAATTGCGTGACTTTCCTAGCTTAAGAATCCTGTGACTCAATAATATCCGAGTTAATATATGACTATCCTCTGTAACCAGATACGTCACTCAAACATTGTATTTTATGTGAGAGTGTGTAAATAAAATATATTTTCTAGGCGAACTAAACTTTATCTTTCTTGTGTTTTGGATTTGCTCAAATTCTTGTTATGGAAAGCCAGTTGAGCATTTCCCAACTGTCACGTGTCAAAAATGAATAGAACAAAATTTACACATTTGACAGGTTCATGCAGACCTCATGCATTATGTAGAGTTTGAGTTGAAATCTCTTATCAACTGATGACTTTTAGTCAAGAATATATATCGAACAATTTCATTAAGGAGAATACTTTGCATGTTTACAGTTTACAGTTGGAGAAAAAAGTATTTATATCTTATCATAACAGGACAGGAAGACGTATAATCCCTCTTATGCATGTCCTTTGATTTTTATTTCCATAATTGAATGGTTTGACAACTGTGGTAAGACATACCTGGAAACGGAGATTTCCAAAGATGAGAAGACTGTGTTTGCTCCTTTGAACAGTACACCTGCCCATCCCAGCCATTCGACAGAGCCCAGTGTTGATAGCCCTCCATAGGGATCAATGCATCGTGACGTGGCTCGGGATGCGCGCTAATACTGGGAACCACCGACATGTCTAGATATCCTGGAACCGTCTGGTACGAGCTGGCAAAACTCGGGTAGAAAGCAAACTCTTTTGCCCTGCTGGAGAGCTCCTCCGCGGGCAAAGCGCTGCTCGTCTCGGCATACTTTTCTGCTGGATGGTATGAACATGGTTTCTGCTGCAAGTTCACGTTGTGCGAGTGAGATAATCTGCAACCGTAGTAAGGGTTTCCAAAGGGGTAGCCGTAACTCAGAGAGGCGCTAGATGACGTCTGAGGAGCGGGACACTGTCGCCCAGTTTCTGGGGAAGATATATCCGAGTACACGGATCCCTGGTGAGTCGCTATGGTGCCGGAATGCCGCCCCAGCGCGGGGTGTGAGATCAGTTCCCTGCAATGAGTCGCAGGGCAATTCCCGCTCAATCCTTCCATAATTTGACTTTTATTCTGATTATTTTCATTCGGGCTTTTTTCATACACGTACATCAAGGTGTCCGCCCAGCGTGGATGCAGGACCAGCGAAGTCGTCATATCACGGGCTGCCGATGCTTTTTAAAAGTCGCCTACTCCAAGACTGATACCTCATTTCCAACTACATTTTACGCACGCGCATGCGCACGAGTATATCCATGTGTCCAGTTCATTAAAGCGCAGGCACGTGATATGCTAACTAGCCCAAAGAGACTGGACTGTGGGTGGGAGAAATAATCCCTTTAAACAACTACTGGCTCACGTTTCACGCCTGGCTTCTACGGTTTTCGGTGCCCAGGCATTGGCTAAGAGAGTTGGAGAGAGTCATTCTTAAAGGGGAAGGCTTCAAGCTAAGGCGAACGAAAACAACCTCAACATTTCGGCCGACAAACGTCTAGACACTTAGCAGTATGCACTTTTTTAATTTAGCCTCCAGTATCAACATTCTGAAACGTTGCATATATGTAACAACATAAATACATACATGGCTACATACAAAAAAGCATATATTAATTTATAAATAAAGTTTTACATATGAGTAGCATAATCACACTGCACTGATCAAAGTCGTGTATTCAGATATTTGTCAGTTATTTTATTGCAATAAAAGCAATTGATCGTCATTAACCTGGATGAACAGAATCACTTGCATTTTCAGAGGGAAAATACTTGCGTTATTTAACATAAGTATTAATTACTCTGCTGTAAAATCATTTTAGAAACAAATAAAACAACAACAACAACAACAACAGTATAACTAATTAAAAAATACAACCTGCAAATAAAATAAAAAAACACTGCCAGACATAATCAAACATTCTACACAGAGGAGAGGAAAAAAAGGTATTAGTGTGTTCTGTCATGTAATTTCGTGTGTCATATTCATTATGAAACTAATGGCCTTTGAGCATGACTCTTTTGAGAGTTGTTTTTCATCGCTATGTATCTTTTTGTTGAACTGTTATAAAATAATTTGCCTAAAGTATATTCAGTTACACAATAGCACTTTTAATAATTTTCCATGTACCGTCCAACATTTAGGACCGCATTTTGATGTGTTGATGTGAACAAATGCATGACAATCAGAATAATATGCCTGAAAAAAGTTTGAAATTAAAGTATGGATACATTTTTACATTCTTTAATAATACCTTTTCCTCCCACTGACCTGTGTTACAAAATATTCACCGTAATGATTACACAGTACACATTTAAAAAAAAAAAAAAAAANTGATTACACAGTAAACATTTAAAAAAAAAAAAAAAAAGAGAGAGAGAGATTTGCCGTTTTGTATCGTAGCAATTTACTCTGTTATGCTTCATTTTTATTCTTATTTTAAATACTAGATTGTAGAATACAACAGAATATTTAATTAGAGTCAGCTAGAGTCATGACAAGAATGAATGCATCGCCCCTGTTTGAGAAGATTTTCTTCCGGTCTGATGTTGCACATTTACAATGCAACGTTTCATGGGGAATGAATAAGAGTCCCATACCCTGTTAAAACATTCCTCTGTTATTAGTTTCAAATGAGTAGCGACGAGACACAGAGAAGGACATGGTTCTTGTGTATTCCAGGTAATCTGAACAGTTTTTACCTTTTAGACAGTGTTATGTTTTGTGCGTTAGATATAATGTTGATGAGTTCATTGATTAGTCCTATTTGCAAAGATAAATCCATCGTTGTCTTCACAGACTGAAGAATGGACAATTCTTACAAATGGCAGCTGCATGGAAGTCCAAGGTCAAGGTAAAAAACGCAGACAAACAAGGTCGTAATCGGAGTCTAGACAGACAAGAATGAACTTCACACTCGTATGCATGCAAACTCGCTGTAGTTTGAAAGGCTTTGAGATACAACTTGGGAAAGCGGAAAAGAAACTAGCAAACAATTCAAAGTAATTCCTACTTTTGAAAGTGCACCGGCAACTGTTAAACTGTTACGAGTAGGAAGACAAATACGACTAACAATGCAGAAATCCCCTTCCGGTGAATCTGCTTTCTTCCTCTCGTATTTCTGTGAAGAGTTCCTCTATATGACATGTTAATTATGGAGCTTCTAGCTTATATTATCCAGATTTGTTGACATTCAATGAGCTTCGCTACAAGAGCCATGTTTGTTACAAAACACAGAACAATGTTTAGGCTATAATGCAGTGATTTCTTTACATTTTCTTTCTCAAAACAACAAATTACGAATTTGAAAACATAAAAACGTAAAGGAAGCTGCAGGCAAGAAAGTTTTGGTTGAACATTTGTTAGCTTATTTTTTTCCATTTGATGTAGGGTAGAACTTGTAATAGCTTGTGTAGTAAACTAATTTTACCCTGGATGACCTTTTTGATCATTTCTCTCTCATGCTCATTTTGATTAATTTGTCACCAATTGCAACATCAAATTTCAAAAAGTACCTTTCAAAAAAGTAGATTTCAACAATTAAATCGGGAGCTCATGTACAATCTTAACTTTCACTGTTATAACCATTATAACGCAACATACCTCTTCTTACAGTAAAACAAAATCCCAAGTGATATGAAAAGTAATTCTATTCATCAATGAAAATACATCTATTATTTACAGAACAGTCGCTGCTAAAATGCACGTTTGACTCGTTTCAAATTCAATATCGCATTCCACACGGATCAACGTTGTGCTCAGATGTTATTGCAAGTTTCAAAAATATTAATTCAAAATACAAGAATCTGTTTGAATTGAACGATTTGGAATAACGCAATATTAAATAATATATTTAAAACAGCTTTATATCATTTAAAGAGTCTCTGTTGACAATATTTGTGCCATTCCTGTCTGTTGATAGTCCGAAACATGCATTGAAAATATAAAGCGATTTGTGTAGTTCACAACTTCACATTAAAGGCGTCCCATCTCTAGTGCACCTATTAATAATTTTGCGTATTGTAATCTCGGGCTTTGTACTTCACTGGCCAGTTTCTTTTTTAAATGTTTGAAAATCAGTTCAAAGTACTCTTAACTCTCTCACTAAAATCCTATGTAAATTTTCATGGCTATATCAATATGGATAGTTATAGTTCAATATATAATACAGTTCCGTATCAGCAAGTGTACAGTCAAATCAGTGAGCATTGTTTGAATAACAGTAAGAGCGCTAAAATGGCATAGGTTCCATCGAGTCTCAACACACGGCGCCTTTAAAACGGTGACCACAGTGTCAAACTGGAAGAGGATTTAGTGAGTGTCCCTGTGTCTGAGTGAGTTTGTGTCTATTTGAACAATAGCGCCTGTGATTGAGGATGCGAGAAAGCACCTTTCTTCCTTGCATTTCTTGTTTAAATGACAGAATATTTACGCATTATTACAAATGTCCAACGATTTATTTCAAATATTGCAAATTTGTTTCTTTTAATAATTGATGAATAAGGCAAAACAACTACTGAAAAAGCATAAGAGATCTAGCAAATACGAGTCTGGTTTATACGTTTCTGTAACTGTGTGCGTCTTGCGCGTCTGTACGTGTTTCAGTTTGTCACTGGCTGCGAGCAGTGCTTTCAATAGGCGTTTGGCTTTGATGTTTCACAAAGAAATCACAGGTGTACACTGAAATATAATTCTTCATGCCCCTCATTCTCCATTGAATTACTGTTGTAGTGGAATTCACGCTGAATTATCAGGTTGCTTCTTAATCACAGTTTCAAATAGGCCTACATATTATAATCAAGCTTTCTGATATCTGACTCAGCCCAAAGTGGCAAAGAGTGATGTTTTGAAAATATATATGACAGAAAAAAAAAATCAAACTATTAAAAGTGTTTAAAGAGATTAAAAAGTCCAAGAAAAGCATTGTCTGTGCAGTTCACATTTGAGATCTAAAGATTGAAAACAGACTGTTCTAACAGCTGACGTCATCAAATGAATACATCTAAAGGCGACGCAGCGATCATTTATAAAAAAATTTATGGATTTTTATTTTCTGACAAAATTGGAATTAAATAATCGATCACGTGGCAAATTATTCTAATGTCAATACATATATAATGGTAAAAAGTAATAATAGATTTTTAAAATGTATTTTCATTTCCTGTTTTATTTACACTATAAAACTTCAGTCTGATTTCATTGCTCTGCTATTATGTATTAAATACCATACCAATCTATCAGCTACTGGCTTAGTATAGAGTAGACCTGTCGGCCTGTCTATCCATCTCTCGATGACATTGTGCCCAAATCTTCATGCAGACTTACACGTCACACGTCACATATTTCTGACATGAAAACAGGATATTTTAGGCTTTTATAGAGCACAGACTTGAGTTGATCCGTATACCTATTCATTCATGCATAGTTTCAAAGTTTTGCTAGTCTGAGGTAAAGTCAAAGAAATCTGTCATTCAGGGATTTGAGAGCTGCATTGTTGTGGCTGTGAGTCTTACGTTGTCATGGAGTGGGTGAAAAATCGATTGCAACATCAGTTAATGCTAGCTAGCCTCGGTCCTATTAAAAAGTGCCTTATTCTGGTTTCCAATGTACGCAGAGAACATATGAATATTCACGTTCTGTAGTTTAGTCTGACAAAAATTACATTATGATGGGTAAATCATACATCACAAATTAGATTCACTCACTCTTTAAAGACAGTGTTTACTGAAATTGATATAGGCCTAACATCTGAACATACAGTTTTCTACCTTATTTTAAATAGTTATAAAAACTTGTCTAGTTGCTAAGATGTGCGTTATCTACAAAATCTGGGCAGATAATATGATTAAAACACAGCAGATCCAAGTAATAATGTATTTCACCAAAATACTCGATGTTTACATTAGACAGTATATTGTATTTTGCACTAAAAAGTACAAAGTTCTTTAAAAACGCAAACGCAACTCCGTTAATAAGGACTGCATCAAAAATGTAATGTGCTCCAGGCGCTTAAAAGCTACACATTTGCCTCTGCATGCACATTCTTGAGGGGGTGCTGCAGGCCTTGTTCAGGAATTGATTCTCCTATGAAAAAAATGACATCTTGCAGAGTGCTGTGCCAACGTTCATGAATATGTATCAATATGTCACTGCAGTGCCACAGTGCCCCTATAGCATTCAATTTAAAGTTTAAGCTAAGAAAGAACAGTACGGTTGAGTAGGAAATATAAAAAAATAGGCTAGTCGCTTTAAACAAAACATCTCAAACGCTGTTTCGTTATGTTCGTATTCCAGAAAGCAATAGCGTCCCTTTGAAGGAACAAATCCGTATTAAATCTCGCATAGTTCAGCAGAATATGAACAGGCCTGCCTGCGTCGATTCAGCCTCGGTGCAATGCGGTAAAATGTGTGGCTGATATGAAGAACAGCATGAGCAAGTGATGATAGCCTAATTTAAATCTGCGGACAGACATAGGCTAACATGAAATTAGAGAGTAAGAAATGGGAAGCGTCATTGCGCTCTCCTAATAACAATATACAGACAGTATCTTGATTTTCAACACGCTCAGATTTCTTTGTTAGTTATAGGCTATTATCACCTGCTTTTTCACAACCAGATGTTACACTTAAGTGAGAATGCAAAATCTTATCAAAACCAAGAAACAAAGCACGAAAAAACGGATTATGTAGACTGTGGACTCATAGAATGTTTTCTGTTTTGCCGGTCCATTTATGACTTGTTTAAAGTCGGTGTCGTAAAACTAGACAACATTAAAATCCAAAAGCACTGACTTAGAGGATCTCATGCACGCTTTGGCAACTCGTCCTTGTAGCTTCGTATTTTTACTCATTAGATCACGTTAAACCCTTTACATTTAGAGGGCTGCATTACAATGACAACTAAAGGTCCGTTTGTCAGAGAGTCTAACTAGACAAAATGTCTCCCCCACTTTCAGGCACGTCTAGTCGGAAGTCCAAGTTCAAGTTAAAGGAGGCGGTCAGTTCCTCTGCAGACATGTTAATTGCGCCAGCATGTAAGTGCAAATTTCTCGGTTTCTGGCATCTTTTCTTTAAAGATATGGTTAAGATATAGTCAAAGTTTTGTTTTTATTTCCTCCATATCTAACGGAATATACCGTTGGGATCTCAGAATGCACGTGCCAGAAGTGGTATATGAAAATATGGAATATAAGCTGGAATATTTTGGACCAATCTATCACATCTTCTATAAGATCCTTTTTATCGGTTTTGTGGTAATGTGTAGCTTTAAGAAAATAAAACAAAATTCTGTATAGGCTAAGTATTGCTGCGAGCTCTTGCTTTATGCGTTTCAATTTCAAACGTAGGAATTTTATATTATTTCAGAATATTTTATCTTTAAGGGAAAAACAGTAGCAAAACACTACAGCAACCGACAAACAACAATTCCAAGTTTCTACGTTTTACAAATACACTGGCCTTATTGTATTATACTGTAAAACAGCAGCTACATCGGCCTATAACATATATAATCACACATATATAGGCTAATCTACTGATATGGAATGAGTTATATTTAAAAATAGGCGTTTGTCAAGCATGGCTCGTTGTTTTTCACCAGGAAAAAGTAACAAGTTTTTTAGGCTACTAAAAAAGCAACACATATCTTTAACAAACGACCAAAACGAGTCAACTATTGCGGTTTAAACACAGAGGATGAATGATAGTCTTTTCAACAAAATGCAACAATTATTAGAACATGTAATTAGAACAGCTGCCAGTTATTTTACGTTTGACCATGTTTTTTCCCCCCTTCGTAGCAACAGCTACAAACAGCAAAACGAGAGCTTGTACTTCCACAATAACTTGCAATAACTGGGCGTTCAGTCGTCATCGGAAAAATATCATTTTTGATTTACAAAACGTTATCAAATTATAACTTTTCCATTCTCGTCTAAAATAACTACATAAAGAAACATATAGTGTGACAATCTCATTAAACACTGTTTTGTTGTTTATCTAAAATCTGCCATATTTGCATGCGACGATATACATACAGTTGAGTGCGTATGTTTCCATACAACCTAAATGTATAACCCTCTTGCAAAATTTAAATAAATCTAAGAAATATAAACGTTATTTTTAGAGCTACATAAGGTACACGCTTAAAAATAAAGGTTCTTTTTTGGCATCGATGGTTTCATAAAGAAAAATTGCACAACAGGTTCTTTATAGTGGAAAAGGCTCTTTAGATTATTAAAATGTTTTTCACACTAAGGTAAAATGGTTCTTTTAAGAACTGATCACTGAAAGGTTTTCTGGGGAACTAAAAATTATTATTCTATGGCATCATGGCGAAAACTAACGTTTGGAACCTTTATTTTTAAGAATGTACATAAGATATTTACATATTTCTCACAGGACAAAATTTACACCGATCATCCTGATTACAAAAGTTATATATTGGTTCTTATATGCATGCATGCATGCACCTTTTATAGTTGAGTATGAGTCCCTCAGTTGTCCTACTGTGAGAAGCTGGATCTCAGCCACTGTTGGGAAGAGCTCAGAAGTACAGAAAATACTGGAAAACCAAAGTAATGTGTAGTACATAGAGGATTTCTCTAAAGAAGTGGGCAGCTTCACTACTCAGGGGGAAAAAAACACTAACACAAGGCATAGAAACAGTCATTGATCATCGAGGAAACAAGGTGATGTGTGTAAATTTACATATTATTGTTATTATATGCAGAGTACATGTGAATTTCTGAGTAATATAGCGTAATCTGCGGTTCTAAAAAAATACGATACCTCTTTAATTTGTACTCAGTTGTGTGTGTGGCGTGTATGTGTGTGTGTACAGATGTGCAAAGAGCTGAAGAGTGAAATGTTAAAAGCATGGATGAGAGCAAAAATCTGTAAATGTGACGGGATATTCTGACAGTGTTGAAAATCTCTGGAAAAACACCACGATCAGCCCAAAGTAATGATCTATAATTCAGTTACATCTCAGATTTACAACGATCCATATGACGCATCAGTGTCCAGGAAAGTATGTGGACACATAATGAAAAGTGGTGGTCATTCTGGCCTCCAATTCATCTCTGGACAAAATTATTTTCGCTATAGGCTCACATAGCTTCCTGTATATATATATACAGTCAAAACAAAATTTATTCAGACACCTTGAACATTTCATTCATTAATACAGTTTATTCACTATAGTTTAAAAAAAAAAAGGTATAAAATATGACAAGATCTCAGAGTTAAACTGTGTCAGAAAAGAAATCTTCTTAATTATGTCAGATAAAACTTAAGCAAAACATGGTCAGGTCAAAGTGTCTGAATAACTTTTGGTTCCAAATTTTTATCAATTTTACTTGTAGTCCACTGTATGAAGAATTTATGGGTATAATATGTCACAGTTTACTTTATTTTGCTATCCTCACTTACATAAATTAACTATAGTGTCCTGCACCCACTACTAGTAAAAAATGATCAAAAATATAAAAAATGTCTGAATAATTTTTGGTTTGACTGTGTATATATATATATATATTGCTGTTCTCTGGTGCCTTGACGTGCAACATAATTCTTTATTATCTCTTAATATCTCTATTTTAAGCATCCGTAGAGTTAATTCTTACTTTAACGACAATGAATCGTTGAACACAAAATAGACGTTTTTATATCCAGAAACGCTGGGTTACACTGTTCACAAAACATTTTATATGAAGTTGCAAACTGCATCAAACCCGTTCAGTATTCACACTTAAAACATCTTTCCTATATTTTGTTACATTTTTGAAAAAGTACATGTAAACTGTAAAGGGAAAAAACGAAATTGGATGGTTTGTTATTATTATTATTCCCCGCTGTAATGGAGGGTGCACTTGAATAGTCCTTGGAACTAGGATTTAATACATGTACCTCACCAAAAATTGCTCACAAATAGCTTCTGAAATCACCATGAAAATACAGACAAAAGCTGTTTTAATCGTCTCATTCCAGGCAAATGTAACCAAACAGACAATTCCTTCTCCCTCTGCATTTTACATCGTTTAACAAAACATGGTGAAGGTCAAGGCACAAGTATTGCTCTTGCAGACTTCACTCAAAAAGCATGAGAAACGTCCTTGAGCATTTGAATTTGACTTGAAGTATAGCTTAAGTGATCTTCAACATACGTACATAAAAATAAAATCGACTGTTTTCTCAAAATTTTAAATGTATCACTTGTATTAGAGCAGACTAAAACAAGTTACTTGTGCGTATAGCTATTTGTGCCGTTTTCACGACCTTCTGATAATGTCTGAACATTCTATCCACATAATTCCGAATTTACAGTTGTCCTATAAGGAAAAAGAGGGTCACAATCAAGTCATTGGCATGGAAGTATAACTAGTTTTGTGCAATATTAGTGAGCACTTAATAAAATGTAGCTCTTTGGACACATCTAAAATGATGTACAAAATAAAAATAAAGATAAAATCGCACTTGAACACTAAAAATAATACCACATTTTAAACTAAGACATCAGACAGAAATAGCCATAAATTCGCACGCACGACACTAATGTCCTAAACGCATGTTTACGCAAGGACAAATTACGCATTTACAATAAAAGCGCATTTTTGAACAATTAAATATTACAGTCGGTAATATATGAAATGAATACATTAGTATACAAAATCGATAAGCACTTTCACAATTGATTCATATTCTGCTGGACAGGGACAACAAGTAAAGTTCAAGTTCAAAGTCTCTCACAGCAGACAGCCAAGGAGAACGCGCAAGGAGACCCCTTCACCTCCAACAAAATAAATCACAGAATGAATGCACAACTTTTGTCTTTAAGTTTAAAAACACGTTTCTATGTGAAATTTTGTTTTATTAAACCCTAATAGTTCAGTCGATGAATCAGAATTCCATTCGTATATAGAAAAACATAATTGCAACAAACAATATTTACAAAAATACATTTCACAGCAGGCGGATAATTAATTAGAGAAACCACATGAGGACAGAACAAGAGTAACTTTCCCTCACAAAGTTTATATTAACATGTATGATCACTTTCAGTGGTGCATTAGACAAATTTTGTACACCGTCCGTCTTGATCCAAACAACAATTTTGGACCGTTCCTGCGTTTAATTACGTGCAACATTGGATGTTATTTTTGGCCCATGCTAAAATTGCAGCTTCACAAACCCAATATAAGAGTTTAGGGTTAAACTTAAAGCAGTAAGTGATACTCATCACCTCTCCAGTTTAACATCATTTTATCATTCAAAATTCAGTGTTTAAGTGTTCCCCGTTTTCTCATTTATAACCAATATTTTCAAACGTTATAGTCTTGTAAAACATATCTCAATAAAAAGTGTACTTATTTTCTTTTGTTTCCTAGCATTAGATTCGATTTCAGCATAAAGAGACCAGAACAATGTGGAAGTTACAGTTCAAAACTTTTATACTTTAGTGGGGAGCCACGAACGTGAAATGTCTTAGATCGACTAAGTAGTTCGACTAATTTATCCCAAAAAAAAGAAAGAAAGAAAGAAAGAAAGAAAGAAAGAAAGAAAATAAAATAAATCATTTAAGGGTATTTTAACCCATCATCTTGCTGAACAAAATTATTCATGATTATCCATATTCGACTGTTCCACTAAAGGTCTTCTGAATAAATTTCGCTAAGCAGCAGTTTACTTTAAAGAAAAGTTTTGTCAATTTGCACCCGAGAACGCCACATTCAGTGTTTCTTATATATATTTCCACAAAACGAGAATTCGCATTCGCAAATGAGAACCTGTTCCAGATATTTTAAATAATGGAACCTAATCACATGGATAAACCTATCTTGACATTGAGTTTGGAGCTATACAAAGGCGTGGAACGGTCATCAGATAAAGCCATTCTATCCCGAGTTCCAAATAAACATTTTAACTATGCTTAAATGTGTGTGCCTCCAGTACTCCGATTGGTTTTATTGATTTAATTGGTATGTTTAAAGACCTATTCTTGTTTGGATAAAAGTTGTTTTTCTCAGTCAAGCCGTCCATAAATGCAATGTAAATACAAACCAAATGTAATTTGAAATTAAAGCTTTTTTTATTAACATATCCAGAGTGGTTATGGGGCATTGAAAAACCGCATTTTGCAACATTTCATCCTGCGTGGGATTTTATGAAGAGCCCTGCAGAAGTGAGGAGTTGTGATTTTAAATTTGCCTATATCAACAGAGCGCGCACTCAGGGTCCTTAATTAATCCTGTTCTTAATTAGATAATTAACGCATCCTGCTGCTGTAAAATAATATGCATGAGTGAGATATTAAATGCTTGAAAGGACTTAACACGACTGTCGACGGCAATAATGTACAGTCTCTGAACGCTGGACAATATATGTAGCCTAGGTACGTGACTTACTGTCATTGCAAGAGCTTGGTTGCTAGTGTACAAACACGTGATGGTCTGCAAAGTAGAAAACTAGAGGACGGACACGAATCAAACACGTTCTTTTAAATGTTCATGTTACTTGGCAAAACAAACTGTATCATGCAATACAGCCTCATTATATTATAAGAAGACTTGCAGATTATAGATGTGAAATGCTTTGGTACAGTCCCTTTTCCTTATTTGCTTCAAGTCTGTGGCATGCTGGACTACTTTCAGAGAAAATTTTTGTACTAAACATTTTCCAAACATTTTTTCCTGCTTCACCACTAAACACTGAGATGACAGTGAATGCAAGTGGACACTTCATAAGAGATGGAGCTGCAGGGCTCAGTGAAGGTTCATTCTGGTCAGCAGTAAAATCAGAGAATCAGCTGGTGGGGTTTAGAGATAATGGTGGAAGAAACAACACAGACGTCTTGCAGTGATCTTAGGTCGTTGTTCAAGATCACTGCTGTGCTGAGTCTCACAAGAAGCGGTCTGAATGACTAGATGAGAGAGAACAACAGGAAGATGTACCTGCCATGAACAATCCATGAGCACTTTAAATGATGGTCATTAAAATGTATTTTTAGCAAGCTACACCTATACTTAGTTTGGGGTGGGGGGCGATTGGTGCAAAATGAATGGACAACACCATCAGTTAAAAGGAATGGTAAAAATAAAAAAAAATCCAAATGTGACTTTGTGCTGAAACGCCCAGTGGACAGCAGTGCTTTCATTTTGTAATTTCAGTTTAATAATAAATGCTTATAGTGTTCAATCGGTACCATCACACATGAATGAAGATGTGCACAATCAGTTTTGAATCAATAAAATCTGGATAAATTACATTTCTTTTACTCAAAGGGAAAGTTCAACCATAAATGAAAATTCTGTCATCATTTACTCACCCTCAAGTTGTTCCAAACCTCTATGAATTTCTTTCTTCTGCTCAACACAAAAGAAGATATTGTGAAGAATGTCGGTAACCAAACAGTTGATGGGACTCCATTGACTTCCATATAATGAATATATTTATATATATATATGGAAGTCGATGGGGTCCCATCAACTGTTCTTTTGTGTTCAGGAGAAGAAAGAAATTCAGACAGGTTTGGAACAACTTGAGGGTGAGTAAATGAGGACAGAATTTTCATTTTTGGGTGTACTATCCCTTTAACTTATATGGGATATCTGGGATCTCACCTACCCCTTCAATTTGAAGACTGTACTAGAATCACACTATTTTCTTTTTACATAACCTTAAAGCAAGAGAATCATCCCAAAAATTCATCAAACATCTGCACAAAAAAAGAAAAGAAAAAACAAGAACGAAAAAAAGCTTGTGTAGAAAGCTTGCATTTGTTTAAGGTATTGGTTTGGTTACCCTTAACTCCTGATAATCAGTCTGGGCAAAGTCAAAGTACAAACAAAAACACTAACTAAATAACTTATTTTGTGAGAATTAGCTTTTTCTAAGCAGTAAAATACTCCCAATAATGCTATTGTTCATATAATTGTGGCTCTTTCCCAGTGTTTATTACTTTACTGTGATGGATGGTTTCGAAGTTTCATGTCATTTTATAATGACAATAAAAGTATTTTAAATCGTTTGTAACATTATAGGATCAAAGCATGATAGTTGGTTGGCCAAGTGTGATAACCTGAGGTGTGTTTCCCAAAAGCATTGTTTTGGTAACGACGGTTGGTAGTGCACAAGGTCCACCATAAAACCTGGAGAATCTGTTAACATTCATATTCACTTTAGTTCAGTTAATTTGAAATCTGCCCTTATTGCTCATGGGACCACAGAAGTTCCTGAGTTGTAAATGCTATGCGACTAAAAACTCTGGTGCTGCAAGAAAATTATGTCATATTTTGACCCTTAGTAATATGTTCCAAGGTTACGCTGACTTATAGTTATTTTTGCATGTAGCTCACTCCAGTGACTACTATACAGAGGCGAGTAACATCTGCACCACTAGTATCACCAAACCGAACTGAAAAAACAAAACAAAATGATTGTTTTCAACCATTGTTTTCTACCAGTGTCAGGTGGATGCTCAAACAAACACCAATGTTTTGTACTTTGAGGGCAGAATTAAACCTACAAATTTAAGAAAATGTCCAATGATAATATTAACCACACATTTACATTGTTATGAAAAATGAAAACACATTTACAAAGAAAGAATCAACACTGCTAAAGCTAAAGGGGACTGCTGTGAAAAAAAAAAAATGAATGTCAATTTTTAGCTCCAAACTTCAACCTCTACTACCACGTTCAAAAGAAAAGGAATAAAATAATAAGAATAATGCGGCAATGCATCACACTAGCTCTGTACCATGGCTGTACAAGCCTTTGTCACTTTGTGTATCTAACCTACAGATTTTTTTTACACACATTGTACTTCAGGGGCCGTATTCACAAAACATTTTATCTTACCACTAAGAGTTCTCCTAAATAGCAGTAAAAGTTTTTAGCTGTTGAGACAAACTTTTACTAAGGAATCGACTGAAGTCTTAAGCTAAGAGTAAGGGCGGGGTTGACCTCGTTGCTATGGACTATACACACAGTGATTGGCTGATGGGGGAGGAGTCAGCGATTTAATCATAGAAATATTGTAGAATGAGGTGTCATGTTTCCATATTAAAATAAAGGTTTTAAAATACAAATGTTGCCCAATTCAAATAAATATTTTTAATAAAAATGTTGCCATATTCAAATAAAGGTTTTAAAATGTAGGCTAAGTGTCACTAATTAAACTAGTATATACAGTTAATTGTCCGCCTCTTGGATGTCTGCATCTCGGAGCCCTCGATCCCCTTGGACAGCACACCAAATATACTATTTATTTTTATTTTTTTTACTCTATTCAATCATTTGTAAGTGTGAACTCATGAAAACCACTGGCACAGGTAATCGGACAATATTTATTTATTTGTTGATGCGTTTCATCATAGATTTAAATCTATAAATCAAAATGTATTGCATTTATGAAGAAAAGGTTCAGCACCCAGGGCTCTATCACTATTGTTTCATGGTGTTCAGTGTCTTTCGGTGGATTAAGACTGTTTGTGATTTGGTCTTAGTGACTTAGGAGTCCTCTTGACTATTCCAACGTTTCACAGATTTAGGAGCTAGTTTTAGCGCTAAAATGCTTTGTGAAATACTCTTAGAGCAAAAATGTAGGACTCCTAAAATTAGGACTGACACGCCCATTATTTTTAAGAGTTTCTCCTAAATCGGCAAGTTATGAGCTACTTTTAGCCTTAAGATGTTTTGTGAATACGGCCCCAGGTGATCCTGGAGCTGAACCGTCAATAAATTAGACACTGAGTACTTAAAATATGGGAAGACGGTATACATTAATAAGACCTATTTTGTTCTTTATTTCTAGCAACATGATGAGCAATAAATAATTATTTAGTGTACAAAATGTGATCTCAAGATGAAATAGTCTATGATTATGGCTTTGACAGCTGGGTGGTCCATGTGGAACAGGGAGGCATTCACATTTTGGTGGCAAATACCTCTTTTTCTGATAGTAGCTTGACTGTGAAGCAATCGTTTTTAATGGCATTGTATTAATGCACCTTACTAGCTATTTTATAGGATTTATATTTTTATAGATATTTTATATCAATAAAAAGCAAGATAAATGACCAAGGAACACAATAAAAGTGCCTTTAAACAAAAACTGTGATAACCAAACCGCTTTTACAGAGGTTCCTGGCATCAGTGCACACAGATATGTAAACACAAAGTTATAATACACTCAAAATGATGACAAAGACACAAAACTCCATCTGCCAGTTTTGTCTCTCAAATGCCAATTTTGTTGGTTTCTATCATTCTTTGCACTTATGCACTGGAAATTACAGCTAGAGGGGAGATTTTATGCAATGGCAAAGTTTTCAAGTATTCAATTCTTCACAAATTAACTATAGACTACTGTCCATTTGCATGATAAACAGATAAAGATGGACTAGTTATGACAACATGTCATCTAAGAATCAATATCCTGTTGTAAAGATGAAAAAACAAACAACAACAACTCCGTTACTATGGATTTTACAGAGTATCTAAATACTTTTTTCAGTTTTTAGAATGCTTGAATCAAAACAGCACCAATTCTTCTTTTTTCAATATGTTAGCCACCAAGTTTTATGTCAGAATTCTGAAAGTCTAACATCACTTGCACTATGCACCATTTGTCCTTCATATAAATAATACATCACAGGCTAAGCAAAAATCAGTGGATGACTTCAACCCTCCAGGGTATTTATAAGGTACAACACCGAATATATGGATGTGAACCTTGAGAACACATTTATAGTCCTCCTTATCACAGGAAAAACTGTGTATATATATTGTGATTAAAAAAGATACAATGCGGTAGAAAAACTTGAGTTTAATTTCAATAAAAATGTGAGATGGAGATTTTGGCCTATTTTGCTTCCATAACATGTCTTCTATGACTAGTGGAAAGAAAAATACACATTGAAGCGTTTATTTTATTACACTTCATATTTTTGTCCATAGACTATTTCTACAAAATTAGGTTTTTGAGTTTGAATCTCCACGTCAGCACCATTTACATACACAAAACTTTTATTCAAGTTTTATTCCTGTCTATACTCTGAAGGTTTTTACAGAGAGGTTTGTTCAAATATCATTCGCATGATTTATATAACATTTTATTCCTAACAACATGTGACTTTTAGAATTTATTTTTTTCTGGCTGTTGACAGTATTTTCTGATATATGGAGTAATAAAATAAACATCCCCTCTGTAAAACCTTTTAACTCTAATGTCAACTAAATAAAAAAGGATTTTGAACCTGACTTCATCCTATGTTCAGGCTTCTGTTCTGGAAATGTATGCAAATTAGCGCATAATTAATAAGATAATGCCTCAATTGCATATTTAAACATAACATTTTGGAAAACTTTTAATACAAAACAACTGTCTTAATGTACTGTGATTAATCAACTGGGAAATCTATTAGTTAAATTATTTTTACCCTATTACCCTTTGGTGTCTTGCCTTAAAGACGTGTATCAGTATTTTACACTTACACAGATATTAGCCAAGCTAAGCATTTTATATGACAATATTGCATCTAACCGCAGCATTCACCACAACATCACTCTGTAGTGTTAATCAGACTACACTTATCATCGTCCTTCCCAGAAACCTCTAGTTTAGAAACTAGTCTAGAAACCTCACGCAACCATGTCTGACCCACTCCTTTATAGTCTCCTGTCATGTCTATACCAAGCATCATTTGTTATTCCACTCAACAATAAAAAATGCTAATTACAAAAGACTTCGTTGTCATGCAAAACAGTACACAGTTAGCTTTTGGAAAATTTTGCTTGGTTTGTGCCTTAAGTAGTAAAGGCCAGGCCTCAAACCCAAGCCACACTGCTGAAGTACTCAAGCTAAGCTCCTGGTCTCCAGTTATGACCCAATGAGGGAAAAATGTCTCTCTTGAAACAGGTCCATGAGAGGCAACCTGGTGTGATCTCTCCTCTGTCTCGTTCAGTTATGTGTATTGTTCCTCTATCTTTTTTGACACCTGTATGTGAGCACTGATTCAGTTTCCATTACAGCATTGCCCTTTTGTTAATTAGTCTCCATCTGGTTCCAGTTAAAGCACTGATGTCACCGCTCCCCCTCCCTATAGTAAGGCAGTCACTCCAGAGAAACAAGGAAAACATTAGAGCCGCCTCTAATTAAATAACCAGGGAGCGTTTGTCACTATCTGTGTCTCTTGGCTACACTTTGACTCCCACTTAGACTAAAACATTTGGATTTGTTGCAAAGCCACATGCAATGTATGGCTTGGATTTATTGTCTTTCCACTCCCACACAAACAAAGAAAGAGAACAGTCCTAAGGCATATATGCATGAATATTATTCATGGATCAATAGTTAGTGGTGATCTGGCTATTTTATTTTTCATACAACAAGGCTTTTCACACTTGAAATAGCTAACCCTTGGTCATTCTAAACCCCAGGTAAACGGAGTCCTGGGTTATCTTGCTTCACTTTCACACTGCTCGTAATTTACCCGGGGTTGACAATTAATCCTGGGTATTCATAAGCTGACGTTTCACATTGTACATTCCTAAATCCTGGGTTAACGTTTTTATTTGCATTTTTGTGGTGTCAGTGTCATTGATTGGATAAACGCAGCATGCGACCTGTTTACATAGATCTGGCATTGCGTATCCACGTATTGCCATCTGTACTATCGAGTTTATATTGAATGGGCATATTAAAGGTATATTAAAGGTCAGAATGAAATGGTCTCTTCTTCACTCAAATTGTCATATTTTCTGTCAGCATTTGACATTTTTCCTCACAAACACTGAATTTACTGTTTATATACAATGTGCGGCAAAAGCAGTGCTAACCATGCTCCGGAGCAGGGTTTCATAACCCTGGGGGAAAAGCGGTGCTAACCCCGCTTCTAAGTGTGAAACGTTCCCTTACCCGGGGTTAAAAACGGTGTTTAGAACGACAATAACCCAGGGTTAAGCGCAGTGTGAAAAGGCCTGACATTTTCCATATTTGGGATGGTATTTATACCATACATAGTGGGATCATGAAGCTCTTTTTTTTGGGCGTTTTTGCCTTTTTATTATGATAGGACAGTGATTAGACTGGAAGCGGAGTGGGAGAGAGAGGGGGGGACGGGGACAAATAATGAATTTGAGAAATGCAACAGTGAATTTAATTTAGTAGTCAAAATGTTAAGAGTACAAATACCACATCATTAGAGTAAGAACCTGACAATAATTTTGCATGCATTGAATACATTAAAGGGGTGGTATAATGGCACTTTTACAAGATGTAAAATAAGTCTCTGATGTCCCCAGAGTGTGTATGTGAAGTTTTAGCTCAAAATACCCCAAAGATCATTTTTTATAGCATGTTAAATTTGTCACTTTTTGAGGGTGAGCAAAAACGCTCAGTTTTTGTGTGTCTCTTTAAATGCAAATGAGCTGCTGCTCTCAAGAAGAGGGAAGAGTTTCAAGAGCTACAGCAGATTACCTCAGACTAACTGATAATGTCAGAAACTGTTCAGCCTTTTATGTTCAAACAGGAATCGGACAATGATGAAGAGACTCAAGAAGAAGTGACAACATGTAGAATGCAACAGGACATTTCTGAATGGTTAGTGGATGAATTTATGCAGCTGATGTGGAGTTAACTATCTTAAAGTTATTGATTGCATATTCTGTCATGATAATCTATAAATCGCTTGTGTGGGAACTGTTGTAAGATGCCTACAGAGCCAGAGAATATATGCTGCATGAAGATAGAACAGGTATAGTTTAGTTTAAATAGTTATAATTTGTCATGTTGTCATCTTGCTTTTGACATGCTATTGCATTTGTGTTATGTACTGTATTGCAATAACTTGACCTCACCCCTTTGTTGTGTGTTCCCGAGGGCAGGGTTTATGTAAATTTTAGGGTTAGTGATGTCACCAACCCGGGAAGAAGCTTTTTGTACTCCTTAAACAGAGAATTCTTTAAAAGAAAATATCTCCCTTTGCATTGAACTTTGAGCGTCCTAACTTTGCACACATTGTTTATGCTCTAACAGCAACATTACAAACTAACTAAAGTAAAAATTGCAATGAACCACCCCTTTAAAGCATGGGCAAAATGATGCAAACAAAGGATAATAATGTAATTGCTACAATTCGCCTGGCTTCTCAGTGCATAACATTTAAAATCTGTCAAACTGTCTCAGTAAAGATTGACTTCCTCCACTCAAGGTCAGAAAGACTCCCTAATCCCCAGAGGGTGAACCATAACAAGGTGAATGGCTGATATCACTAGTGTCAATAAATAAAACAGCTCTTACATTATACGTCAAGACACATCAACTTTAATGTGCTGCTCATAAGAAATGACAATAATTCATTTTAATTTAAAAATAATTAGCCCCTGGTTTCACAGACAAGGCTTAAACCTAATCCCAGACTAAAATGCATATTTGAGCTGTTTTAACTGAAAGCAAATGTCAGTGCCATTGTTTTGTCTCAAAATGCACACCAGTAATGTTTTTTATAGGGCATGCTTATAAAAGTTACTTAATGTCCTAATTAAACTAAGGCTTAATCCTGGTTGAATGTAAGCCCCGTCTGTGAAACCAGGCCTTCATGTAAATGTAAAATTTGAGTTTCAGGCCCAAAGTGTGTAAAGTCTCTATTCTTTTAAGCAGCCAATTAGAATTAGTTGAAATTTAACAATATAAATGCAATAACTACATTAGTGACACTGAAATGTAAAGATACATTCATCTTAACGCACATGATTCATTTGTGAAATAATTTCAACAATATCATCCACAGTAAAAAGAATGAGGACATAACTCATACTGTTGAAAGTCTCAATACATCAGAAAGCCTCAATTCATAATTTTGGCACAATGTCCAAGGACATAAACATTTAGATTAACATTTAAGAAAAGTGGCTGAGTCATCAATGTCGGCAATCCTGGAAGTAGAGCTGCATGATTTTGGATAAAATGAGAATCACATTTGTTTTGGTTTCAAATAGAGATCACGAATCTCCCACTATTCTGAATATAAAACTAAACAAAATAATTTACTAGAGGTTCTGACAAAGTATTAATTGCTGGAAAATGTTTAATTTGAATGAATTATGTAAAAAAAAAATGGTTTTGANAAAAAAAAAAAAAAAAAAAGGTTTTGAATGAATTCAATGATTCATTGTTGTTTTATTACTTGATGAATCATTGTTTTTGAACGAATCTTTTGAATGAATGATTTAATGACAAATACATTTTTTAACAGTCACTTGTCGCCACCCAGTGGCAGAAGATATAACTGAAACAACCGTTATTTGACACGCCAAGTTTCAAAAGGTGGTTTGCTCTATTTTGATCGCAATGTAGACATCAGTGTTTATATCCTAAATTTAAACATTTATCTCAGTTCTTCTGTGATAATTTGAATATTTGTGTATATGAAAGATTTCACTGCACACTCACTTGCGGAAAGTTTTATTGACCAACGTTTCGGCACAAAGCCTTTGTCTTTTGTTTGTGCCGAAACGTTGGTCAAAAAAAACTTTCTGCAAGTGAGTGTGCAGTGAAATCTTTCATATACATTTAGATTTATCTCTCTTGATCTGCACCTCAGACGGAGTGCGTTTGTTTATGCTTTTGATAATTTGAATATTTTTAACACAGAAATAACTACTTTGTGGTTCAAAACTGTTCCGGTATGATTTTGTCAAAGGTTTAAAAGACTCAAAGGAATCGTTGTCATTAATAAAATGAAATCGCGTGGGTGTTTGAATCGAGATCGCTTTTTCCGATTAATCGTGCAGCTCTACTGGAAGGCTGTTAATTCCACATAATATCTAGGCCGCTGTATTGAGCAATTTCAACTACTGGATTAACCAGATTTCATGCCATCGATTCTTATTTTCGTAACAATCATAGGGTCCATATATGTAAATTATTAAAACAAAGCCAACACTTTCACTAATTTCTTCAAACTTTTATCGGAAGCATCTAGGCAGTTTTTTTATTGACTTAGCCTACTTTATTATTATTTTTTACTGATCACTTTATTGATTGCAGAGAATTCATAAGCTCGATCTTACAATGCTTAGCCTATTTGTAATTGTACAGTAGCATTTTTTAGTTTTACTCTGTGCTGCATGTGTGTTGTCATTCAAGACAGGTGAAACCCCAATAATTTTAATATTTCAGGTAAACATGGTTTTCTTTCATTTTAACAGTTTTTGCTTTACATAAATTGTTATATAAATTCCATTAAGCACCTTAAGTAGGCTAGACCTAATGAGGCTAAAGGCGTACCGGGGTAAAAGGTGCATTTGATTTGATTTTCCTCTAAACTATGGCACAAAAACTCAGGACTTTCCAAAAAATCCGCTTTTCAAGGTGCACATGGAAATTTGGTTGATCCTTGACGCGATCGCGGGCAGCAGCGCAAAGTTGATTCTGCTCTAATTTGATTGAATATTAAAAAAAATAAAAAAATAAAAAGATTTAAGTAGCAAGTGAGAATCGCTAAAATTATTGAATATCTTTTGAGGTATTTGGGGTAAAAAGCGCCCCTGCTGTTTGGGCTAAAGGCACAATAATTAACATGATAATAAACAGCTGGCTAACTTTTCTATTTGTTGACATGACATGGTTAGATTCAGATGGTAAATATCATATATTAAGTTGGTTTCATGTTTATAATGAAACCTTCATATTTAAAAAATATGATATTAATCACATCACATATAATAATAAACAATAAAATATATTTATTGTTACTACTTTAAATGTATATTAAATTATTATGGGATCTCATTCAATGCTTTCAGAATCTTTATTTTTTTAAATAATTTTGTTTCTGTATTTAAATTTTTTTTTATATTAACATTTTAATGACAGTCTATTTATTGAACAAAAAATAATTCTTTTATTTATCAAAATAAACAGAAAATAGAACAAACTTTGCTAAAGTGGTTGTTTTGAACAAGTATTAATTTAGACATTATTCAAAACATTATTTTAGCTAATGTATTTGTATCAGTACTTTGTGCCCTTTGCCCCATGCTGGTGAACATTTTTTTTTTTTTTTTTTCTTCACACAAAATCTGTTGCTCCATCAATGTTAAATAAAACATAAAAAAAAATTTCTGCAATCATACACTATGGGAGTAGTGAAAAGCACTTGTCTTTTTTATTAAGGTGTACCTTTAGCCCCTTTATACCCTTCACCGTTCAGAAACAAATGTCTTAGTTTAGTAATTGATCTTAAGAAGTCAGTTTGGTTCAAGGCTTAGAACTTTTTATTGTTTAATCTCTTGAAATGCCAGAGGAGAAAATGAATGCTGGCTAATACAAAACTAAGCTTACATCTTCAATCCCATGGAAACAAACCAATCTACCTCCACAATTTCAAAGCAACAGAATACAGGAAATCATTTTAGCTAGTATCGAATTGGACCTGTAATATTATACATTTCAATAATTTGTAAATAATTACTATAAATAACATTTGTTTTAACACAATGCTGCTGATGATTTAAAAAAAAAAAAAAAAAAAGTATTATTGTTCTCAACAGACCAATTTGTCATGAACATATGTTTCTTTGAAGAAGTATTCTAAATATACAAAGGTAATTTGGTCCAAATTTAACCACTCGAAAGCATTATATAATCCGGTTCAGTTGCTTTTCCACCACACACAGTCGTCTGTCGGTCCATGCGGTACAGTCCACTTGTCTTAATGGCTTTTCCTGATGGCTTGCTGTTCTCAGGTAATGACATCTGGGTGTTTACTGTGCTGACTGGCTGAGACTCGCTGCAGGCTGAATGAGTACCTGAGGGGTGGCTGGATGGCGCGGCAGGCCGGTTTATGAGGAGGGATGGTAAACAGACAGCAGCGATGGCCAAAACCAAGGTCCTGCTCTTTGGATCGAGCAAGTCTGAAGCTAGAGGAAAGAGCCAGCCAAACAGGAAGCAAACGCACGCTCCCTTTTCACTACATCATAAATGCTCTCTTCATTCCAGCCAAATCTGAGCTGTTCCTCAAGAACTTGGACATTATATAATATGTCTACTGATATAATTTATATCTTATACTTAATAATCCATTATTCAGGTATGTTCTTTCAGGTATGTGGATTTCCACAGCAACCTTCCAGTGAAAGCACTACAGTTGAGATGTTCATTAATATCATCACCACAGCATTCTGATGCTTTTTCTTTTTCCCACAGATGGATTAGTTCTAAAATATGAGGGCAATCAAAATCCCACATGACTCAAAACTGGATCAGATCCAGTTTCACTTCATACTTCCTCTCCCATCCTTGTGATGTTAATCATTGTCCCACAGTTACCAGTGTTCTTTTATCACACAACACTTTTATAGGAAGACATAATGTTTGGCTGTAAAAATGTCTCAAACAACATGCTACATATGTATGCCAACAGATCCTGAAACCCACATGAAACTAATTACATCATCCACCATTCTTAAGTTTTCATGCATTCAGACAGAAAGAAAGAAAGTTCGACGGAGAGACAGACAGATAAAGAGAGGCAGAAAGACAGGTTTGCGACTTTAGCTGAGATCTTCTTGTTGTGGTATATTCTCCTTGGCACTAAAAGTCATAAAAGGCCTTCAGGTTTTACAATGTCATGTCCAAACGCAGCATCCCCCACGGCTTCTCTTTCCCTTTCTCTCTCTTTTTCTCCTCCCTCCCTCTGAGCTACCTTCACCTCCCCCCATGCTATCTTCCTTCATCAGTCGAAACAGACAAGCATATGCTGAAAAGCACTATGAATATTGCTGAAAAGTACAGACTAGAAGGAATTTAGTGGTCTTGTGTTTGTGTGCCATTGATTTTTTTGACAGTGGTCAGAATGTTCTAATGCATGTGGTACAGATCGAACAATTTCGAAACCGCGTTTGCAACTGATGCCTTTCCAAGAACACATCAGAAGTGCTGTTTTAGGCTTAGGGTGCCAGTGTAAGTCCATTTTAGAGTTATTTTGCTGCTTTTGAACACTTATTGTTTCAAAATAAGCAATCGGTACAGATAAAAAAAAATCTTCAATGACTTTTCAAAAGTGTCAAACATTGTGAAAGTCATTCCTTTCTTGAAAGCTGACATTCTGATTTATTGTCGGCCTTTCAAAACAAAAGACTCAGAGGTGACCAATAAATCCGTCCGTACTTTGCTTCCTCAAGCTATTTGTCCTCTTGAGGTGTAAAACACTCTGAGGCAAGCCCTACTTGAACCAGAGCTGTGAACATATAGCGTCCACCAATTATCCTGTCTGTCTGCTCCTCTGCTAATTATGGCTTGCTTGCTGTGTTTGTGCGCGAATGTGTCTCTTATGGACAGACGGGGGCTAATAACACCATATTTTTTGAAAAGACAGAAGGCCTCTGGCCATCGCTTTCAACACACATGCCACACAGGCAGTCCCACCCACAGCACTCAGACCTGTCATTGACGGCCATCCCCTTTCCCACTCTTAGACTCTCGGCAGCTGTGGCCTAGCGTGACAGAAAAGTGCAACAAATTACTTTGCTACCACTTCTGGGGGCAAATGTCAAATATCCCTCCATATTTACCAGAATGGAGTCGTGCACAGGCACTTACACAAGGATGGGTATTTTCTGTGCAGGGTGTGGATGTCATGTCAGTGAGAGAGAGAGAAAAAAAAACAGGTTTCCTTTTCTGGATGCCATCCAGGTCTGTGCACAGTACCAGGCAGCTGTCAGTAGGATTGATGAGCCCAGCTGGTGAAGATGTGCTGGGTGTCAGCAGGGCAGCAGATTTTAGCGGGGCCAGAGAGCATTCGCCGCATGAGTTAGGTGTGATCTGAAGAGGACGTGATTTAGAGTGCTACGATCGGGCAGGTGAGATGACTGTGCGGCAGATACTTTGCTGGTGAATCAGCCGAAAGTCATTTCAAGAAGTGGGGGGAGTGTGCAACGGTGAGCAGAGGTCAGGTTGTGCGCTTGTGCATAAATACAAGACATTGCTGGAGGTGCAAAAGCTCTGTGCAGATGTCCAAATAAATGGTAAATCATTGCGGGTGCTCAAATGCTTTTTGCACCGAATGTGTCTGCCAGCCCAGGGGCTAGTGAATGACTAAAACATTAGCAGGAATCCTCAGGGCCCTCACACTCTCTCCCATCCCCCTCCGCGCTAGTCCTGTGCAAACACACACATGCACACTGAGCCAAAATGGTGCCCATTCACATGCACACTTTAAAACATCATGGCCTCTCTTCGGCTGGGGAATGCGTATCCGTGCGTTGCTTCGCTCGTATACACAAAGTGTCTATTTAGGTGTGTGTCCTCATTCCAAGAGCTGTAAAGATGCCATTGGCATCTCAGCCCAGAACACTGAATCGAGTTACAGGTGTTCCTTTTAACACAGTTGCCCTGAAAAAAAAAAAAAGAAAAGAAAAAAAAACATTTTATGACCAAGCTTGTATGGAGGCCTGGGGAACCAGAAGTGACACAGACCCACAAAACAAGTTAAAACCACGTACCTAAGATCATAGACACCAAACACACGCAGATAGAGAGAGAGAGATGCCTTTAGAGTAAAGTAAAAATCTCTCATATAATTCACAACATATTCTCTTGAAATGTTGGTCAGAAATTTTAATGTGTATAAATGGTGCGTGTAAATCATCTTGTTTTATGAGGTAAACATTCTTCATTTCTTCATACTGCATAACTAGTCTTTCACTAGCTTAAAGTGAGCAGTTCGCTCTCCTTACCCTTCTTTTTACAGCGTGGTTGAAAATGAAAATAAAGCCACAATGAATCTCTCTATATTTTTAACACAGACATTTGCATTTTAAAGGGCGTCGTGATGAGTTAACTTAACAGTTCCTATGTACAGTTACATTATTGCCTCTAATAATTATCAGTGATAAACTGCCTGAACATTAAAAAGAAATACAAATCCATTCACATTTTTATGGCTGGAAAAATTATAGCGTGACATTTGAGAGTCATTGAGCTGCAGCTTACGGGCTTATTTTGGAAAGTCAAAGACATCTCAAATGCTTTGGCAGTTTGTAATTTGGCCGCGGTTTAGGACGGCTTCAGTAAGATGGCCTCGACAAAGTCCTTTTTATTTAACACAAACTCTTAAATGATAAATGTTGGGAGTAATACCTTGTTAAAGGCCTATAAGTTGACATGAACCATGGATATATGTATTTATAGTCTCAAAGAGTTGAGAGACAAAAGAGTATCATTTGCAACATGGCTCATTTCATTCACAAATGTCGGTGTCCAGCAAGGAATTCAAAACTTTAAGACTCATAAACAGAAGAAATAAATATTTTATATTATCATTATTACTACCACCACCACTTCTACTACTACCACTACATCTGCTTTTATCACAACTATTACTTTTACTACTACTACTATTAATAATAATAAATACAATTTAACAACTGTAAAATATACTTCTCAAAATACATTCCTGTAGATATACACACTGGGAGAGTTGCACTAGAACTGCATTCTTGTTTTGTGAATGTTTCACCGCCCTCTGGCGGCAAAATGAAGTATCGCAGCATGCCGCCCTTCCCCCAAAACCTCCATAGCTGTGGTTGGTTCAACAGCCCTATTCTTGAAGGCCACCCAGCAGTACAGATTCGTCTTCCTACTCAAACATAACTGAATTTATTCAACACCTTGCTAGTAGAGACTCAAAGACCCGAATACGATGTGTTAGAGAATAGACACATTCAAAGTGTGTAATGTTGGGAGCAGCAATGTTGACATGTCAGCTGTTTTACAATCTTTTGGCATTATTTTACTCAGTAGTTATAATGAAATCTAATTAGTTTGCATGCAAAATGTTCAGCATTTCATGTTCCTGCATGTCAGACATTTCTTGCATTAATTATTTTTACACAGTTTAAAGGTTTGTGATTACATTTTTTTTTTAGCAATTCAGTCAATTATGTTACAATTTGCTTATTTGTGCTAGCCATGTGCTAATGAAGCTAATATATTAACTCAACATATTTCATGAATTAGAGGTGATGAGATGGATATTAGTTATATTTGATGTGTTTCATTTGAGTTGTACAATAGTGCCACAAAGGAAGTATGTGAAGTGACATGCAAAGATAAATAAAAGCACAAAGTGAGAATGTGTTTGCTTTTAATGAAGTAAAACTGATTTTCATAATTCTGAATTTAGAATATTCAGGCCACTGATTTCAGCCTGCAGTCCTATAGTGAGACTATAGGTGGCAGCACAACACCTGAGACATCAAGTAGTACTTTCCTCATGACTGAGGAAACTAAAACATGCTGGCCCCATGTCTGAAAATGCATACTTCCCTGCTACACAGTATGCAAATGTAGTATGTCAAATTGGTAATGTCTGAATACTCATGACAAACAAAACAAAAAATACCATGATGATGTAATATTCTTAGATCCTGAAGTGTGTGCGAACAGTGAAATGTCTTATATTACTGTTGTACCTCTCAAAATCTATTACTGACTGATTCCTACTATCACTTTTTGGAGAGTTTTTAGTAGTCTTCTTTTACCAACCCCAGCATTGTTGACAAAATGTAGGCCTATTATGTTTTTGAGGTTCAAACCGTGCTTGAAATGGACTGGTAAGCGGCTTCTCTATTTTTACCTTTAGCGTAACGGCAGTTTTCCTTGCGTACCGGCACTTCCGACATATTGCATGTACGGAATCCCACCGCTCCCTCCCTTCTTTAGGAAAGCGTTTTCAAAACATGAACGTGTCTCATATGTCTTTAATGTTTGTCTTTTTTAAAGGGGCATCACTCATCTTGTAAGCACTCTGGAGCCATTTCAAATTAATTAACAAAATTACCTTAAATTAAAAACGGCGCCGCAGATCTGACAATTCAGGCATTCATCAAGTCAGTGAGTGGCGCTCTGCCTAACAGGCTCGCAATGAGAAAAACAATGAGGAACAGGAAACGCTGGCACACTCTGAAAGGTTCCATATAGAAGCTTTAACATCCATGGTTCCATATAGGTTCCATATTGAACCTTTAACATCCATGGAACCAAAAAAGGTTCTTTTTAGTGGAAAACATTTTCTTTAGAGCATTCAAATGTATTTTACACTAAGAAAAAAGGGTTGTTTTAGAAACTGATCACTGAAAGGTACTCTGTGGAACCAGAAATGGTTCTTCTGAGATTGCTGTGAAAACCTCCTTTTGGAAGCTTTATTTTTAAGAGTGTGACCGGGTGCTTTTTACTCCACATCTATGAATCTATCTATGCCGTTCCAATTCAGTGGCAAAAAATTAACGTAATCCTGAGCCCCATCAAAAATGCCACCTTGTGATAGAATGCACAATAAATGGTACCTAAGAGGAAATAGTCACACACACACACACACTCCCTCCCACAGAGAAATCTCTCTCAGGTATGTCAATCTGTATCCACCAATCCAGCAAAAGAGGCAACAAAACAGCAAACCACTGGAACAAGGAAGGAAACGAATGACAGTGGAGATGAAAATAACAGATAGATAGAGAAAATGAAAAAGAGATTAGATGTAGGGAGAAACAGTAAAGGAAAAGAGAGGAAGAGTGCAAATGAGGTGAGAGAGGAAGAGAGAGATGCGATGAAGTGGGAGATAGAGAGATGATGATGAGAGACTGTGTGTGTGTGTGTGTTGGGCTGGGAGACTGTAGAGGAGATTTATGCTAGTTGTATAATTTCATCCCCCCCATCTCCAACTCCACCTCAGGCACCAGCCCACCCTCCCTGGTCTCCTGCACCACACACACACTTCTCTCCTACCCGCCCTCACCGGAGCCCGTGATTAAGATTCAGGCGGGATACGACTGCAGCACTTTGCAAATGGAAGACTAGACATAATTTCCCTAAAATGCTGTTTTTTATCACCGATTTCCCCTCCACCAGCCTCCCACCGCACGATTGATAGCTGATGGCACCTCTGACAACTTAACATTTTTATGACCAGATTTATGGGCTATCTGCTCCTGCCTTTTTATAGCCAAAACTCTGTAAAAATGCTTATTTCTGTGATAAGGAGAGGGAGGGCGAGCGTGTGTGTATATATGCAGCTGAGAGAAGGCACCGGGCTAACGTATATTTGTCGGTGATGAGCAGTGCCACCGCATTGCAGGGTGAGGAGCGTGAATCTGTGTCCTCCTGGTTCCCTCAGGCTCTGAGCTCCACTGAACCTGAACTAGAACATTCTATGAGGTGGCCAGGCTGCAGCTCTTTGACAATGGTGGGGTGTGTTCAGAGCGGAGGAATGCCTTCAAAGGGAGGGTCTTTCGCTCTGCATGAATTACATGGCGTATTCACTGAAATATCACAGAAATGAATTGGACGCCTGGTCGAACTGACTTTGATTTTGCGGAAATAAATCACTTTTACATTTATTGGACTTCTCAGGGAGATTTGCAGTTCAATCAACATAGTTTTATAGTGATATTTAGGGGACTTAAACTTGTACCGAAATACTGCCTTCTGAATATGGAATACTGGCTTGAGTATCATCCTTTATCTTTGGCTTTAATCATCAGTGAATCTCTTCAGTCTTATTATTACATACAAACCAGCATTATTTTGATTAATTTGCGATACTATTAAATTCTTCATAGGTTCTCAAAACCTAACCATGAATTATGGCTTCAACACTACAATTCTTTTTAGTTATTGTAAGTCATAATGACTGGTGTTTGGTTTTAATTGTGCATTTAAGTATTCTTCACCAGTAGAACATCATCAAAAACCACAGATTACCCAAATGTGGCATTCATTTGGCCACTCTTTAAATTGTGACAATGAATTTGATGAAATGTCCGATTTAACCGTAAACACGACAGACATTAAGTGCAGAGTTTATGTGGCTAAATTTTTATGTGCTCACTGTTTATGTCTCCATGGCAAACTGCTCTTTTTATGTGTCAGTGGAACCAACATTTCTTCCTGAATTGGTGAGGTATTGTTTATGTGTTGGCAGTGCCTTACGGAACGCCACCAGAGAATTTCCTTTTCTGCTACAAATCATGCACGTGCACAAGTTGGTGCTTTTTTTCTACTTGTTTTCCCCCCAAATTTTTATGAATGCAGATGTCCACATATATTTGTTATTATATCACTATGCTGAATTCAAACAGTCATGGCACTGCAGAAGCATTAGATTTACTGGCAGTTAAGCTCTCACATTCAGTTTCAATTCTTTCACTCACATTTTCTCTCTGCATACATACCATCCCACTTATTTTTACATTTACATTTATTACTAGGGATGCACGATACCACTTTTTCCAAAACGAGTCCAATACAGATACCTTCATTTTTAATACTTGCCGATACCGAGGACCGATACCTGTATTTTCATTGCATTTAATTTTTAAAAATATTGGGCAGAGAAACCAAAAGAATAAGAATTATAACTCAATTTGAATAAAATGAAAACTAAAAGACTTTCAAATTATATGAGCCAATATTTTATTCACAATAGAACATAGATAACATAACAAATGTTTAAACTGAGAAATTTTACAATTGTATGCACAAAATGAGCTCATTTCAAATTTGATGCCTGCCACAGGTCTCAAAATAGTTGGGACGGTGGCCTGTTTACCATGGTGTAACATCTCCTCTTCTTTTCAAAATAGTTTGAAGACGTCTGGTCATCGAGGTTATGAGTTTTGGTGTAGGAATTTAGTCCCATTCTTGCCTGATATGGGTTTCCAGCTGCTGAAGAGTTTGTGGTCGTCTTTTGTTTAATGATGCGCCAAATGTTCTCTGTATGTTCGCCAAATGTTCTCTATATATTACGGACCTGATTCATATGAACTCTGGTAGATCTCAAAGATAATTTAATTGCTTACTGCTCTCAGTTCCGAAAACTCGCCAGAAAACAAAAGGGGATAATTTTCGGTTGCCGCCCCAAGACTGTGAATACCCTTCCACCTGACATCAGATCTGCACCTTCAGTTGATGTTTTTAAATCTTACGTGATAACATACTTGTTTTCTATGGCTTTTAATTGTTGACTTTTGGATGATGTATTTTGTTGTATATGTTATCTGTTATTGTTGATTTTTGTTTTTTATATTATTTTTGTTTGTTGTGTTGCTGTACGATCCTTTGGTCTACTTTGTAGTGGAAAGGGCTCTATAAATAAAGTAGAGTTGAGACTAGGTGAAAGATCTGGACTGCAGGCAGGCCAATTCAGCACCCGGACTCTTCTACGACGAAGCCATGCTGTTGTAATAGCTGCAGAATGTGGTTTTGCATTGTCCTGCTGAAATACACAAGGCCTTCCCTGAAATAGACGTCATCTGGAGGGAAGTATCTGTTGCTCTAAAACCTTTATATACCTTTCAGCTTTCATAGTGCCTTCCAAAACATGCAAGCTGCCGTATGCACTTATGCACCCCCATACCATCAGAGATGCTGGCTGAACTGAACACTGATAACACGCTGGAAGGTCTCCCTCCTCTTTAGCCCGGAGGACACGGCGTCCGTAATTTCCAACAAGAATGTCAAATTTGTACTCGTCTGACCATAGAACACTTTTCCACTTTGAAACAGCCCATTTTAAATGAGCCTTGGCTCACAGGACATGATGGCGCTTCTGGACCATGTTCACATATTGCATGTTCACATATAGCTTCTTTTTTGCATGATAGAGCTTTAGTTGACATCTGCAGATGGCATGGCGGATTGTGTTTACCGACAGTGGTTTCTGGAAGTATTCCTGGGCCCATTTAGTAATGTCATTGACACAATCATGCCAATGAGTGATGCAGTGTCGTCTGAGGGCCCGAAGACCACGGGCATCCAATAAAGTTCTTCAGCCTTGTCCCTTACAGACAGAGATTTCTCCAATTTCTCTGAATCTTTTGATGATGTTATGCACTGTAGATGATGAGATTTGCACCAATTTGACGTTGAGGAACATTGTTTTTAAAGTATTCCACAATCTTTTTACACACTCTTTCACAGATTGGAGAGCCTCTGACCATCTTTACTTCTGAGAGACTGCCTCTCTAAGATATCCCTTTTATAGCTAATCATGTTACAGACCTGATATTAATTAACTTAATTAGTTGCTAGATGTTCTCCCAGCTGAATCTTTTTAAAATTTCTTGCTTTTTCAGCCATTTGTTGCCACCGTGCCAACTTTTTTGAGACCTGTAGCAGGCGTCAAATTTGAAATTAGCTCATTTAGTGGATAAAGGTGTAACAGGGTTCATGCAGGTTTCAGTAAGTCAAATTTAAGACCTTTTTAAGACATTTTAAGACCATAAAGATTGAAATTTAAGACCTACACGACGCATTACCAAAAAATATTCAAATCAAAGAAATTCGGAAAAAAATCATTTTATTTCAATGAATTCAGTCATTGAAAAAGCATTCATTTAATTTAAAGATAAAGCAATCACATTAGTAAACTTCCACACCAAACAACGTGCCAAATTCCCAAAACCTTAGGCCCAAAATGAAAAAAGGCCCTCAAATAGAATAGATTTAATCTCATAATTATTTACATTACAAAACAGTATCCAAAGCACCTCGGCTTTCGATGTGTCAGTCGATCCAAAAGTACCCCGAAGGTTGTTCGACGGAGCTGCGATGAAATTGCGCTAGAGACCGGAGGGACCAGGCATTGAGGAGGATGATGGCAGTGGTGAGGATAACTGGCCAAGTCCGCTGAAGGCATTTTGCGGCTAGCTTGTGTTTCTCCGCTCTGGCGTTTGACTCCAGCGCCTTCACACCCAGAATCCCTAATTTTTTATTTTTTTGCAAAGTTTGCTGTGAGCCTCGGCAGTACCGCTTGTAACCAACAGCAGAAATCGCTGTGATCTAGCCATGTCTCGTTGAAAGTAACTCTGAGGAGACGCAGACGTATTTCGCGGGCAGGTATTGCATTTATCACAGGATTTGTAGTTTTATCACCGCGTATACCAACACCAATATACCCCAGAAAGAACTACGACTCGCTACTTTTCTGCTACTTTGTAATAACTTTCAGCAGGTAGCGTTTCTGGAAATGGGTAAAACATTTTTTTTAGACATGACTAAATGAGATTTAAGACCTCGGATGAAAATCTGGCCATTTTTAAGACTTTTTAAGGCCTTAAATTTAAAGTTCAGAATTTTAGACTTTTTAAGACCCCGCGGGAACCCTGTGTAAAATTTCTCTGTTAAACATTTGTTGTTATCTATGTTCAATTGTGGATTGAATATTGGCTCATGTGATTTGAAAGTCTTTTAGTTTTCATTTTATTCAAATTTAAAAAATGTCCCAACATTTCCAGAATTTGGGTTGTAAATTAGTTGGCTTCGCGAATAGATATTTTCTTGAGTAAGTATGCCTGTTCAAATATATTGTAGGAACTACTGTTACTTTCACTGTTCATATTATTGCTCTATCAATAAGTTACAAAAGTCATCCAGTCAAGAGCAGTGAGTGATTTTCTCTTTGTCTTTTGTTGTTAGGTTAACATTGAGGACAAAGACAGCAGTAGGTTTATTAGGTTGCTGTCACTTTAAGAGCTGCATGTATCCAACATTCTGTTGCGAATTTTCTTTCTCAATTGTTTATGCTCACTTAAGACATAACCGACTATGTTTCATGAGGATACTTGCCTATACGGGCATAATTTTGTGTGAATATGTCTGTTCAAGCGCAAGAAGACATGAAAGAGAACTCAATTTAATTGGCTATTCGCGGGCTGTCTGAGAGGCAGCTTTCTGGACGCACGCTTCGGATGTTTGTGTACAGAATACTTGTACTCTCTCTCTCTTGACTTGAAACTTGAAAACATCATGTGATTACTGTACCATAATAATCCTTCCTGTAATAATGTAGGGAACCAATCGTTATACATATCATGTACCAGTTCATGTTTTTACTTGCTCATACAATTTAGTTTTAATCCAAATGATGCATGTGTGCTGAGTAAGCGATCAGCGATCAAGAGCATGCAACAGATGAGCGCGCTCTCTCTCTCTCTCTATTTACCGTCAGTTAACGTTAGTAATATGCTCCTTGTTTTACTTTCTTTGCTACTGCCGTACCCGACCGAACTATAAACTTTCCAGCGATGTATGTGAAAAAGGGATGCAATCAACAAGCTTGCATGTCAGTGCCGCAGCACACTTAATACACTCCATGTGTTTCGCTTATCAGCTCACGCACAGCAACTATAGCATGAATATTTAATTTGTTAAATATTCTGTTAATTAGATACATTTACTTCATAGACATCCTTCTCTGATGTCTCCATTGTGCTTTAAGTTTGCTCTATTGTCTGTGTTTCTTGGTCACAAGCACTGTACACACTGCATGGTAGGGTTGTTGGTATCGGAGCATTTTAATGAGTATGAGTACACGAGCGCAGTATCGGTGCATTTCCAAAATGCATTATTGCATTACCTGGGATTAGAACCATAACCATATCGTTGAGCTACAGGAATGTTACAAGAATGTTAATGTCACACTTAACATTTTATGCTTGCTTTTTCTTTTCTTCTGAATTCGATTGCTCCATGCTGCTTTTCTCTATTTTCTACTGAACTCCACCATTTCTTTCTTCACCACAGTGACTGTTTGAGTGGACCTCAGTGTAGAATGATGTTTCCTTACCTCATCATAACCACAAATCATATACTAAGGATTTACAGAGGAATGAGGTCCAGTCATACTCATTTTCCACACGACTCTTCCACAGACATTTAGTGCCCTCTGACACTATTAGAGCAGCTCTATCTAGCTATCTAGATATGTAATTTAATAAATAAATAAATTAATTAATAAATATTTTGGCACAAGGTGTTTATTTTCCCGGAGGTTCCATTATTAGGCCAAAATGGGTCTAGGTCTGAGTACATTTAGCTTAAGCATGATGCTAATTCTTTCAGTGTAATTTTAGTAAATGCTTTCAAAACCCTTCAGGGTTGTTCTTTTTCTTTTTCTTTTTTATTAACGTTGAGTAATTGCAGAATCATCACCTTTCTGTTTTCATCTCTCTCCACCTAGGCTCAAACTCCCTGAAATTTTCCATCACTCTTTTTTCCATTCTGGGTGTCTAGAGAGGTGCTGGGAATTTTACGAGAAGGAATCTGAAAACGGAAAATGTCGGCTTCTAAAGTGCTCAAACCCAACAATCTTCCTAATGCAGTAAAGTGGAGTGTTAATGTCTTCCAGAGCAAAACTCTCAACACTGATGCTATACATGGTGGTCATTGCTTTGTTGCTGACCTGAACAGTTAACAGTACATGGAACTGCAGTTCAGTTATTATACCAGTTATATGTCCTTGTTAGTGCATTAAAATATGTGGGATGTGTTGAAAGTCATTAGTTGGAGCATTAGCTTAACCTGGATGTGCATGTGTGAGAAATATGCTTGTTTGTCTTTATTTAGACACACAAATCATTGCATAAACAGCTCTGTGTGTGTTCACTCTGTACATCAAGTAGATCTGTAATTGGGCCCTGCTGATTACCTGGCTCCCATTAGGAACCCCGCTGATCACTGTCTGGTGTACGACTGAATTCTGGAGTTTGCCCAAGGCATTCACAAATGTGTTGGACAAGTACTTGCTGGTACTTGCTGGTCTTTATAATGCCGTGACGAACAGGAGTGCTGTTCATACTCACAATGATTAGTTTGTGTATAGAAGACATTATTAATAAGGCATTGTTCTGTTTGCAGTGAAATGTGCCTGACTGAAATGCTTCTAAACTTGCACTTTTCCAAATATAGACAGGAGCATATGAAGTAGGAATGCACAATATATCAGCTATACCATGGTTTTCAGATGAAATTAGAAATTTAAATTTATCAGAATCTGTTGAAATTGGATATTTAATTGATATTGTGCATGCTCATTTCAATTTTCTTATTTCATCTTTAGCTTAGTTTAATATTTCCCTTAGCTTAATCTTTAAAAACACTAACAATTTAATAAGACTGTTGATAATAAGAAATGTGATTTTAGTTCTTATTTTTAATTTATTTGGAAAAAAGTTAATATACTAGCCAATTATTGGTTATGCTCACACTCTGGTTCTATTATCTTAGTGTGTTTACATTATATTGTTCTGGCAGGGCCTTTCACACATACCACAAATACAGTTTGTTAACATCAGAAATGCAAATGCATTAACAAGTCAACGCTTACACTGCTTTTTCTCTGTCTGCGACCCCCTGGTAGCATTTGCGGTGCACTTTCAATTTGTTTGTGAAGCCGGGTTTTAAACAACCACATCCACAAAGTTTCGGAACTCTACACAGCCTCCTCATGACTCTCTTTAAAAAAAACAAAAAACGTGGCTTTTATTCTGTATTTATCAACTTAACCAAAAGGTCTCGTTGAAGTAGTATGGATGAAAAAGGGTAAATTGCCAACAGTGCTGTTACTCATTTCACAAGAAAATTTACATAAAAGTCTTAAAGGGTTAGTTCACCCAAAACTGAAAATAATGTCATTAATTACTCACCCTCATGTCGTTCTACACCCGTAAGACCTTCGTTCATCTTCAGAACACAAATTAAGAAATTGTTTATGAAAGGGTTCTTTGGTTCGAATCAGTGATTCAGAACGCAGAAGTCACGTGATTTCAGCAGTTTGACACGCGATCCGAACCGCTGATTCGAAACAAAAGATTCGAAGCAGTGTTTTGAAATCGGCCATAAGTAGATATTGTTGAAAAGTCATTATTTTGTTTTTTGGCGCACAAAAAGTATTCTCGTCGCTTTATAATATTAAGGTAGAACCACTGTGTTCACATGAACTGTTTTAAATATGTTTTGAGTAGCTTTCTGGGCAGTGAAAGTGTAAATTAACTTTCATCTTAAAATTAACTTTTTGATTTCATCAAAAATATCGTAATTTGTGTTCCGAAGATGAACGGAGGTCTTACGGGTGTAGAACGACATGAGGGTGAGTAAATAATGACAGAATTTTTATTTTTGGGTGAACTAACCCTTTAAAGGCAAAGCAGCAAAAAAAGATCAACGTGAAACTCAAAGTAAAAAAAAAAAAGTTAAAAATCTAAAAAATATATTCATATATAAAATAATATAGCACAAATAATATATAATAAAAATACAAATATAATTCAGATATTTTTTCCCATGTTTCACATCTGTTTTAAGATAATAAAACTTATGAACTAACTTATGAATAGTTAGCAGTACAAGCTCAAACTGCTTCCCATTAAAGTATGTTATTCCAAATATAGCCCCTGTCTTGGATAAAAGGAATAATTTCATTTTCCATTTTACCGATCTATGCATTAAAATAAAGCCTAGATGACTGACCCTTATAGAGGGCAACTATAAAGGGTGATTAAATGGGGGGAAAAAACAGTCACATCTTTGGCAAACATATAATCATAAGTCAGGCTTTTCCAATTTCTATAAATCATCTGGCATTTGCTTCAAATCCATCAGTAATGAGCATTTAATATATTAGTATGTTTCACTGTACCATGCCTGCATGTTGCATGTATATATATTTGCTTATTTGTGTGTACAAATACTTATTTAAGGCCTGTTTTGTCTGGCTGAGATTTTCCAAAGCTTGCTCTTTAGGATGTTCCTCATTAGTGTGAATATTAATGCGGCCAGAAAAAAGAGGGAAGGCAGTAGGACAGGGAGGAAAAATGTAAAAGGAATTTGGAAGAGCTTTTTAAAGGGGCCATTTCATCTGAATCGTTATTTTTTTGCGGTCCTCCCAAGGCTCGTAACTGGCGGTCTATGAAGAGAGACAAGCCGCAGAGGGGCTTCATTTAAAACCTAAAGGTCACAGCACAGAGAAAGGTCTCCAGCTCAGCCAAAAATATAAAAAAGTGGAGGTGGAGAAAGAGAGGGAAAGAAAGAGAGTGAGAGAGAGAGAGAGAGAGAAAGAGAAAGAAGGGTACGGAGGCTGAGTGCATGGGTAAAATGATACAACGAGGTAAATGGCAACCACTAATGGCGAATGTAAACGTACAGAGAGAACACAAATCAAGCCAAATGTAATGACATAAAAACAGAAGAAAAAAAGACAAATTTTGAAAACATGATGGAGTCATTAAAGCAAACAAAACACTATTTTTCTAACGAGCTTATGTGAACCAATTCCATCCAACCACATGCAAGATATTTTCTTATCCTCATTTTGATGATGTTTGTTCTTTCACATGCAATTATTTTTCTGGACAGCTCTTCGTACAAAATCAAAACGCTGTTAGGAAATGTGCCAGCATGCCCAGAAATTTGCACTGGAGCCACCCCTTAAAAGTGCATTGGCACTCTGCCTTTAATGCAGGTAGCTGGCAGTCACGCTTTTCCAGCTTGGTTGAAACCCAGAGTCTTTGTCAGATGGGAAATTAATTTCACTGTGTTCCTTCCCGTGAATAAACCTTTTCCATTCAGCAATTATATGCCAAGAACAAAAAGCTCTGCATTTTCAAAGCAAACTCTTGCACTCTTACTGCCGTCACTATTGACTCATTTTAGAGGCATTTCATTTGCTCAACAGTTGTAACATAAGTGTTGCTCAAAGGTGTTCAAGCATAGGCCATTAGCACTGGTTGTCTGTTGCAGTGCAATCTGTGCCATCTCTCCAACCACCATGGCAGCTAGTTCTTTACACACCCCTGTAATCAATCACTTGTTTATCTGTGGGTTCACTTAAATTACCCAGTGAGTACACCACACAACAGCCCAAACCCTGAAGAGCAGTGTGAGCCAGACGACAGACCTTGATCTAAAGCCCTGCACTCTGCACTGATAACACACCGGCTTCCCCTTTAATGTCCCCAGCACAGAGAGATGCACCAGGCCCCCTAGTAAAAGGAATGCCCCTGCTCGCTTGTAAAAGTAGTATCCCTGGAAGACAGAAAGAGAGAGAAAGTGGGGGATGGGTAGGAACAGGAACGAAGGGAAGGAGGAAAATCACACATCCAGGAATTAACCTCCCTCTATCCATTGCCTGGATCAATCCCCTCTGCAATTCCCAATCCGCCCCCATCTCTCTTAAACTCATACCCAATTCCAATCATGGCCACAGTAAAGCTCTCTTGTAAAATACCACAATGCGACCTCAGACTTCAGTAAATTAGATGCCGGTTGGACCCCTTTGCTTTGAAATACAGCGCAGGTCTGCCTGGAGCAGCATTAAAACTGAGGTCAGCCCAGCCACTGCACACGAGAGATATTCTTCCTGCCATAACGGTGTGTTTGTGCGGAGGTATGTTTGCAAACCTCATTTAAAGGAGCCGAATGAGAGGCTAAAACCTGCCAGTTTGGCATCGGCTTTGTGCATGTTTGTCAGTGGGTCTGTGAGTGCGAGTCCCTGGCGATGGTGTACCCAGTATGCGTCAACGTGCTGCTCGGGCCAGGCATGGCCACCGATCAGATGGATGATCAAACTCTAATCATTCCCTCACGACCCATCCTGGGTAAAGCTGTCATTAATTTTGCGGAATTACATCAAATTGGAGACATTCTTTATGCGGCCCACGGCCTACAGACAGTTATACGATGGGGACTGCTGTGCTAAGCAGATGGGGCAGCTTGGCCGTGCATACTAAATACCGCTGCCCCCCTTCATGTTTCTCCCTTTCTCTTGGCACATCAGCTCACTCTCTCTCCGTCCCTTTATCGCTGTCACTTACGTACTTCCCTCTTTCTTTGTCTTTTATCCTT
Source organism: Anabarilius grahami (assembly GCA_003731715.1). Taxonomy (NCBI): domain Eukaryota; kingdom Metazoa; phylum Chordata; class Actinopteri; order Cypriniformes; family Xenocyprididae; genus Anabarilius; species Anabarilius grahami. The sequence goes on from RJVU01017312.1 coordinate 4,020,362, forward strand.
CTAGGGTCTTTGATTGACTTTAAGATTTTAGTTTACCTCTCTTCTCCCTGCCCTTCTATAATTCACTTTTGATAGCATTTTTTTTCTTTGTTTCTCATCTGTAGTATACACATGCTCTCTTTCTATCAGGAAAGACTGTATGTTCAGGGTGTGGTGGGTGTTTGTTACTGACGTTTACACTCCCCCTCCTATTTTTTGATGCCACCATGATATAAGCATATTGGCCCGCCCCAGAAAGCCCACTGTCAGCTTACTCATGTTGCAACTAAATGCAAGCTACTGCATGTCAACTGCAGTCACTTCACTCATTCGAGATGCTGTAATCTGTCAAACAAGACAGAAGATGTCATCTCTCTTGTTGTGAAACAAGGTTCATCATCTATATTTTGTCATGCATGGATTTTTTTTTTAATCAGTAAGGCATTTTTTAAAGGATAGCACCATTGGTCCTCAAATTATTGTTGCATCAAACAAATTTTTGTAATAAATAAATTGTTCAAAATTTTGGGGTCTGTAAGATGTTTAAAATGTTAGTCAAAGCAGTCTCTTATGCTCGCCAGGGCTACATTTATTTGATGAAGAATACAATAAAAACTGTCATATTGTGAAATATTGTTACAATTTAATACAACTGTTTTCTATTTTAATTTATATTAAAATGTAATATATTGCTGTGATGGAAAAGCTCAATTTTCAGCATCATTACTCCAGTCTTCAGTGTCACATGATCCTTCAGAAATCATTCTAATATGCTGAAACATTTCTTATTATCAAAGTTGAAATCAATTGTGCTGCTTAATATTTTTTGGGAACTGTGACACTTTTTTCAGGAATCTTTGATGAACAGAATCCATTAAACGATTATTATAATGGATTTGCACTGTAAGCATCATAAAGTTATGATTCTGTTCAGTTCTCTGATTGAGCACACCAATTATATTCACTTGCTTGCCAGCTGATAGTAACTAGCAAAACATGATAGATCCAAGTTAATACAGGTTACAAACGTCTGATTTGTAGAAAACAATTCGAATACCACAAAAACTCAATAGTCGTCATTCTTCAGGTTTTGCAGTGTCTATAAAACAAGCATGAGGAATCCCTGACCAGATTAGTAATGAGATGATAAAATGGCTAGCCAACATAAGTCTGGCCTGCACCAGATCTTCTCATTGATCTCCTCAGAAACACTTGACATGGAGCGCCTGGGAGGAGGAGCGAGGTTAGGAGTGTCATGGGCCTGAGGGAGACTCGTCATCAAGCAAGGTCGGTAACACACTGTCTGTGTGCCATCAATCACACGCCTCTGCCCTTCCCCCCTTCCTGCCTGCCTCTCACGCAGCCTTCGACGCATTTCAGCCAAGCTCACTCTGTTAAAACAATCTCAGCACCTTTATTGGGCTGCCTCATTTACTGCCTGCATGCAATTACAGGCTGAGGGTGGCCATCTTGTTTGCAGGGGCTGCGACTACCTTTCTTGAAAACTGGTTCTAATGCCATTATACAACCAAGGTGATGGGTTTTCTTTATACTTTATTTAAAATAACTTTATGATACGTGAGATATTACATTTTTTTAAATAAAAAAATAAAAAATACAAAACAGCATTAGGCAGTATGAAGTGATCATATTCCCAGGTGGTTTAATAGGCTTCCACATTTTTTTTTTAAATAAAACAAATTTGTTATTGCTCGTAATAAATTGTATTCACCAGCTCACTTAACCACACATAAAATGTTGGAACCACGTCCAGTTTACACCTCTGAAGAAACTCTTTGCAAGAACCATAAACAAGGCGTTCATACATAGAGGGTCCCTAAATAACCACCAAAATGCAATCATTGTGTCTGGAACAATCTTCTTTTTCAGTCAAAAATATCAGTCCAGTACCATGAAGTTTACAGCACATCATTCAAGGTGTTGTTTTATCAGTGGTTAAATCATTTGATCATTTTGAAGCTGATTTAGAGGACTCCAAAATGTGCAGGCAATGCAGTGGGCACTTGTAAGATCTTAAAACAGCGAAATGTTCACTTAAGCCCTAAATCCTTAACATCAAAGGCAAGTGAGTGTTAAATCAGCTCTTCATTTAGAATGTATATATCACTTTGACTTGTGACCTCCTAATTGCACCATGAGATCTAAGTGTTGTATGCGCCAAATTCCTCAAGAAACTTCTTCTGCAATATAATCATTCATGCATTTAATAATGCCTTGAAAGAAAACATGCCTGGCTTATCCAAGCTATTATTCCAGTCTATATAGAAAAATAAAGTGAGTTTTACTTGTGTATCAGTGTCTTTACAATTTACAAAGATAGTGACGTGACAAAACTGTATTTGTAAATGTATGGGAATTCACTTGACATTATTATAGTGTCAAAAAAAAAAGAAAGAAAGAAAGAAAATGGGATTAAGTGGGATTAAGTCTAACTGTATTATCATTCTATTAAAAAAGAACATTATATGTGTAGAAATAGTAATATATTTAGGGAAAATCCTGGACAATGCACAGCTACACCGCATCTCTCCCGTTTCCTAAAAGTACACTGCCATCTGGTGTTCAAAACGAGAACATCAGACAAATAATGTTTTGGAAAATAGGAGTCTCCTCGGTTCTTTCAAATGTTAACTATCTAATTCCATGAACTATTTATTAAATATATAATGAATCCCTTTATTTCACCTTTTTTTTTATTACATGTACTGAGCTGCTGGTTAGGGCATCTTATATTAAGTGAGCGACAAATTATTGTAGGAATTATTGAAAAATGATAGGCATTTAGCATCTGCTTCTCAGCTTCACGGCCAAGCATTCTAGTTTCAAGTTTCTGTGAGTAAGCAAATGTAGAGCGCTGTTTACTCAAGCTAAATGTGTGTCTGCCTACTGAGACTGCAGGAATCAAACAGAATAACCCTGAAAAGATGTCATTTAAAAGACATGAAGTCATTGCAGGCATCAGTCAAGCATGTGAGTGATCTATGTCCCACGCAGGTTCTTTATATTAAGTATGCGAATATTATTATATTATATAACATGTTTCTTGGAAACCAGAAACATTCGAATCACTATACCGGATCTTTTTAAGGAATCGTTTGAACTGGTATACAAAAGACCGAACGATTCGTTCGAAACTAACTGAATCAGTTCGAGTGGTTCTCAAGTCAACCGACTCACTGAACCAAGAGCTGTCACTTTCTGACATGTCTGGTTCGTAGCAAACCAAGAACCCACGAGTGAGCCGACAGTGTGCGCATTTCAAGTTTACCAAAGATTTGACTGATGGGGCGATAGATTACTAGAGAGGCATATTACCAAAATTATTACAAATAGAACACTCTGCGAACATGTTGATTGAATATACAAGACAGAGTTTGTTTTAAAGAATATCACTTTTTAGTCATGAGACGTAAATTAATGAATCACTGAATCGTAGTTTTGAACTGTTCGAAAGAACCGATTCACGAAAATGAGTCAGAGTAGTTCATTTCGCAATCGTGTTGCTTTTCACCATGCGTGTTTAACGAACACGCATCGCATTGGCCAAAAGTTGATTGACACACATATTTAACCAATAGAAAGTAAGTCGATGAATCCGATGCGAAATGTGAACCAATCAGAGCTTCAATCGCTGTACCGTTACCATGACGTTTGACTTCTCACATCGACCTTCAAAGCAATCTCATTACAGATGGGGATTTTAGTTTTTTTGAGTGTCTGAGCCATGATTCCCAATCAGTGAAAGAACTTCATTCCCCACAATGCAGCGAGACTCTCCAAAACACCCATGCTTCTGTTTTTGTTATTGTTGTGAGATGTTCGTGGCACAGCTCATCTCGGCGAATGTGTCAGTGTAAATTACACTTGTCATCAGTCTCATACATGTTTTCTCCTATATGACCGAACATCGTTTTTCAAGAGGACATTGTTCTTATTATCTAAGCTAAATTGGGTGAGTTTTGCTATACGACGTTTGCGGTTTTTTCCACAAAGGAAAAAACAAAAAAAACTGCTGCATGTTCAGTAGCACGCAGCTAAAGACAAAGCATGCCATGTTTATAACATCCAATCTCATTTAATGCAGTCCTATGGAATTTGTATTGACAATAACAGTGTTATAAGGCTGTCGTGTGTTTCTTTTTCAACTGCTGTAACAAAGTGTCAGATCTGCTTATGCATTGTTTTTCTTCTTGTTGCCACGCTGTACGGAGTAACTTGAGATTGTTTCTAACTTTGGGCCTCGCTTGCAGTAGCCATCCACGATTGTTTGCAATGCATTTATTTCGTATATCAGCAATTATTATGCTACAACAATCAGGTGTCACGTGCCAAGTAATATTAAAAGTAAATTGAATTAAATTTGGTTTTTATCTAGGGTTTTTTTTTTTCCATCTCATTTGACCATCTGTTTTATTTTAAACGAGTCATATAATGAAGAATCAAATTATCCTTGAAAATTTTAGATAAAAGAGTTTGATACTGAGCACTGAAATTAAGCTGCAAGTTTCTGACATCAGACAGTTGACGTCAGAAAACGTCCTTGGTCTGTTCATGGAGAGTCTAAATATGGAGTTTGTAGTTTATTATGAGGTGCTAATGATGGGCCCACCTGTCATTACTTGTAATCTATACAGTTCACACAGTCAGTCACAGCATTTGTGGCACCAGACAGCCTGTCACAAATGCTCTCTAAGAGCTGATGTGAGTCGGCACTCATCATCAGTCATCCGCAGGAACTCGGCATCTAGTTTAACATAAACAGACAGTACCTCTTCAATTGCGCAACACATTCACCTCTCCCCTACTGTCCTCAGTAAGCCTCAATAATAATGTCCATACAATTTTCTGTGGACTAATTGAAGCTTGCTTAAAATTCCTTTTGAAGTTATGTATATTTGTGAATGTGGACAAAGATAATGCATACATATGAATAGATAGAAATAACTGCACATATAGATAGCATATTCAAGATAAAAGAATTGCTTTATTGCCTTTTATCTCAGCTGCACTTCTTCAAGGCACATGATAAGTAACATGTCTATGAGCTTTTTCTGAACATCAGGATTTTAGGATAAAATTTATCTAGAATATATTGTATTTTTGGTAACAGTTTACAATACATTAGTTTACATGAACTAATAATGAACTGCACTTCTACAGCATTTATTAATCTTTGTTAATTTCAACATTTACTAATACATTATTAAAATCAAGAGTTGTATTTGTTAACATTAGTTAATGCACTGTGAACTAACATGAACAAACAATGAACTGCTGTATTTTCATTAACTAACGTTAACAAATACAGTAACAAATGTATTGCTCATGGTTAGTTCATGTTAGTTAATACATTAACTAATGTTCACCTTATTGTAAAGTGTTACCGTATTTTGCTAAGTTATTATTACGCATTACATTTTTCACCATTTTTATCAACTTTGTTGCAGTTTATAGTTCTTTTTTTTAATACTAATATTTTGCATAAATCTCTCAAAAAATGATGCCATAAAACAACATGCATAATAACTATTGGTCCTAAAATAGTTTTAGACTAAATATGTCCATTTTAATAACTACCCAGGTGCATCACTATTCTGTTGCCATGGAGAAGACATTGGGGGTGGAGTTTCGCAATGTCGGAAATTGCTACTTCCCTCAGAGCAGAGTGGACTGCCACTATACCATCAACTCGCAGCACACATGGGCCAGTAATGACTGGATTGGTCTATTTAAAGTAAGAGAGAGCCATCTCCAGGACTTTTCAGCACTGATGTGGCTCTTTTGCTTAATTAAAGTTGATCTGTTTTCTTTTACCCTCAGGTTGGCTGGTCATCAATCAAGGACTACCATACGTTTGTGTGGGCAGTAGCACCATCTAGCTACAAAGAGGGGACCTCCGTGAACTGCTGCGTTAATTTCCAAGGTCTCTGAAGCATTGATTTTGGTGTCTTGAAAGTCAGCTGATGGTCTCAATACAGTATGAATAAAGAATAGAGTGCTTTAGGGACATTTAAAGAAGCTAATTACAGTTTCTTGCATTGATTCACCCAACTGCTGGGCTCATTCACTGAGATGCATTCAGTACATTAGCAAATTTTTGTCCTCAGATGACCTGTGAAAGAGATAAAATGCCACAAGGAATCCGCCTGCAGTTAATTATTTGTAGGGATGGGCAGGATGCACCCAAAATACCCTAGATTGGCTTGCTTCTCTACTATTTTTTTATTTTTATATATATAAATAATGAAGCTAAAATGCTTGTTTTGGCAATTCTTTAAAAAGAATGAATTTAAAAATGCAGTTTATTTTAAAAGGCTTTACCATGCTGTGCTATAGAATGCATGAAATGACAGCCATTAAATTGTGTGTTGTGTGTGAACGCCCCCTAAGAAACATGTCTAATCAGTGTCTAGTGGGCCCTAATTATTCAGGGCTTCCTTATAACCAAGTAGTCGACTAATCTTTGAAACAATCCAATGACTAGCCTGTTTCTGAAAAGCACATCTGTAGTAATTAAACTGCAGGGCGTAGGCACTATATATCGCTCTTTTAAAGTAACATGCAATACCGTGTAGAAGTTTTTTAATTAAAGGCACAATATCTAAGATTTTTGGATTAAAATGTCCAAAAACCACTAGAACAGTGTTTATATATTTTGTTGACTTGTTTACTTACATTATCCCAAATATTTCCAAGAATGTTTAAATCCAGAGAAATAAGCCATTTTAACCACGTGTGTCGCCTATTAATGACCCGCGTTACCCTCGATTTCCAGTTTTATTTTGTAGAAACCATGGCAATTCATTGAATTGTATCTAAGATTTTTGGATAAAAATGAATTAGAAATCATTCTAGTTATGTTGGTGCTCAAGTAACATTGCTTATCATAATCAATGTTGAAAGCAGCTTATTTATTGTGAAAACCGTGATACAATTTTTTCCAGGACTCTATAGTATTTTCAAAAGAACATTTTAAATGTCTATACTGTCACTTTTGATCTATTTAACGTGTTCTTGCTGAATAAAAGCATTCATTTCTGACCCCAAAACTGTAAACAGCAGTGTTAGACCGAGTTTTTGCAAGTGTGTGTGTCAGTGAAAGTATTATCTGGGCTGAGATTTGCACAGTGCAGAATGGCAGCATTGTAATTTGTGGTGAGTACTGGTGATGGAAACAGAGTGCATTTAGGACCTCAGAGAGAAACCAGATGAGGTCATCAGCAGTGCCCCAGGCTTCATGTGATTGTTTAGGAAATCTCCAAACTTCACTCACTATGAATAACCAGACAAGAAATACTGTATTCAAATACACTTTGCCTATATTCAAAACCAGAGCCCACACGACAATTGTTTTGTTTATAGTTTTGTTGGCCTGTATTTGGCCTTTCACAGCTTCCTTTTTCTCTCCCCCCTTCAGCTTCATACCTACCAGGGCCTAGTGCTCAGCAGTACCAGTTTGTATATGTGGATGGAAGGGGAGAGGTTTGTTCTCGCAGCACTGCCTTTACCTTCTCAGCCCCAAAGCCCATGGAAGAGCTGGTGACTCTGGAGGAGGAGAGTCAAGGAGAGGAAGTGGGCGAGAACATGTTGCTGGTCATCCCCAGAGCCCAGCTACTGCAGGTCAGATGAACTCAAAGAATATGTTAAGACTGTAATACAGTCCATCAATACACAAATGATAAGTTTCAGAACAAGACAATGCCAGATCCTAGTATAGGCATTTGCCTAAGGCTGTAGTATTCTCTCTGTATGCATGATATATGTTAGGGATAATCCATGGCTAGCTGTACTTTAAGCGATTTTAATGCACAAAAGAAAAAGAAAAAAGGCAAAGAACCACCCGACAAGAAGCAGAGTGCATTAAAATGGTTTAATGCACAGCTAGCTGTGGATTACCCCACATATACCATGGTCAAATGCCAATATTGACAAGTTAGAGTTGTTATTGATGTTTGCAGCACAATATCTGACCAGAAATGTAAAAATTATGGTTAATTTCGTCAGTTATGGCTCATTAGATCTAGCCCACTTTAAATCAGACACGGAGATAAAGCAGTGCAGTAAGATTACATTTATGGATGAATGAATTATAGCATTTATTTGAATTAATTATGGAGAGAGATGCATGTGTGAATTACCTGCGTCTGTGCAGCATCCTTTTACTAATAGTGAAGCTGTGCATTTCCAAAACTTCGGTGTTACCCCCTCGTTTCTGAGAAATGATTCAGCGGTGAGGCTGATTTTATCAATAAAAGTCACAGGGCAGCGTTGATAGTATATGCGTGCTTAAATGAAAGAATAATAAAGAATAAATAAAGAATGGTGATTAAACTGACTGGAACTACCTGTGCATTAAACTATTTTAATGCACACCTTCTAGCCTATCAGATATATGTATAGTAACTATATAAATAGTTAAATTAAACTATATACAGTATGATCAAATGTAAAATAAAAAAAATAAATAAAAAAAAAGTACAAGGGTGATTGTCAGCGTGAAGCCTTAATAATAATGGTTTTGAAGTTTTAATCATAGTGGAAAAAACGTTTTTTAATTAATGGCACAATATCTAAGATTTTTGGATTAAAATGTCCAAAAACCACTAGAACAGTGTTTATATATTTTGTTGACTTGTTTACTTACATTATCCCAAATGTTTCCAAGAATGTTTAAATCCAGAGAAATAAGCCATTTTAACCACGTGTGTCGCCTATTAATGACATCATACCCTCATTACCCTCAATTTCCAGTTTTATTTGTTAGAAACCATGGAAACACCAAAGACGATTGAATATATTATGTGTTTTATTAGAAAGGTGAGCAACTGTTTGGATACATTCATCGACAGAAACTAATCATGTTATATAGCTCAACACAGTAAGTCTTATTGTTTTAATCTCGTTTTCTTGATTTACCGCGAGTACCATGTTTTTACTATGCCTAATATCGATCTAGCTTGCTGCAGTGTGCAACAAATGTCTCATAGCAGCCACCGAGCGAACGCACAGAGTAGCATTATAACAACTTTCAACACACAAATGTATCTAATATGATAAAACAGCGCTGTGTTACCCTACATATGCATGACCGGAAGAAGCGGAAACGCTCGTCTGCGGCATAATAAAAGCTCTGCTGCTGTTGAGACGTGTTGCACTCGTCTCTCATTATCAATCGCTCCAGCGGCCTCGTTCCGCTCCAACGGCTTTCAGCCACACCCTGCTTCATACTACAGTAATGTTAATACATCTTTAATACATTAGCTCATTCATGAACATGATTTCTCCTCGAGTCCCGTCGGATTCTTTCCACCGGCTGTAGACGTGAAGACAACACCTCCCATGATTCATCAAGCTACGCCTTTATTTTGAATAAGCAACCTCTAGCGGTGAAAAACTACATATGGTGCCTTTATTGCACCATTTCTCTGTATTTTTGATTAAATTCCAGGTTATAATTTATTTCATTTTTTTTTTTTTTTGCAATTTAGAAGACTGCAGACCTCAGACAGTCTCCTTTTAACATTTCCACAATGTGCGGGTTTGTTGTGTGATTTGAGAATCACATGAATAGCTTTAGAGCTTTC
>RJVU01017312.1:4030116-4067029 GCA_003731715.1 Anabarilius grahami
ATCGATTGACAGACCCAATTTAAAACTAGGCTTTCTTAATTTTGTATTTTTTTTATTAACATCTGTATCTTTCTCTGTCGTTCTTCCTAACAGAGACGTCTGCAGGAGTGTTTGAAGGAGCGTGCTGAGCTGCTTCAGGCTCTGGAAGCAGCTGACTAGAACGTTGAGAGGGAGAAAGGCAGGAGAGAAAGAGACAGAAGCTCCTGGGAGCAGAGCCGCAAGGAGCTGGAAAGGAAGATTGGCGAGCTGAAGGAGGAAGTGAGAGAATACATTGAGAAAGTAGAGGAAATTAAGAAAAAGCAAAAGGTAGTGTAAACACTCATTCCATCAGCCTGTGTGGTTAGCCCTGGGTCATGGTTTTGTGTATATTTTGTCTTTAATGTGTTTACTGTGGTGTATATGTTCATACACACTGGTGGAAAGCTAACTGCTAAATGATTTTTTAGTGTTACAGTTTAGTTTAAACACCTCACTACCATCACACCTCTCTCTTTTAGGAAGCTGAGGATTTAGGTAAGGGCCTGACAGAGGAGAAGGAAGCCCTGCTAGCTCAAAAAGAAGCTAATGAGCAGCGAATCAGAGAGCTAGAGGAGGACATTAAAGTACTGACCCAGAGAGGCCTGGAGAGAGAGACTGACCTAGAAAGGTGAGAGGCTTTGTGTTTCCTAGTCTTTGCATTACCTTTGTTAAAAATGTGTATGGCTGGGTATTGATTCAGATTCGATTCGACTCCAATTAATTTGGGTGCATTTTATAGTTACAGTTATAATGAACATTTTGCTTTACATATGAAAGAAAATAACTCTCTGTTGATGCTGTAAATTACGCAGGGCAGAGGTTCAGACTAATTCAAATCGGTAACCAGTGTTTTTGAGGAGGTATTCATTGAAAGAATCAGCTTATAAGAGACACTAATTTCAGAAATCAGGCTACACTGGTCACAGTCATGATGTATGTTTTTGATCAGTGATGCATTGAACTTTTGTGAAAAAACAAAACAAAAAAAATAATTGTTTCGGGCAATATAGTTTTGGATGGCCGAAATCATTGACTGATACAGTTTGCGCTTCTCTGATGACGCGTTTTGACTGTATCAGTGTATATTTCATCCAAAAAAACATGGAAAAGCTACAACAGGTAAACATGTCAGCAGTGTAGATGCACTTCAACGTGACCAACTATCATGCTAGAGTAGCAATATGTAAACAACACCCTGAATAGCATACCGAGTTCAATGACCCAGTTATCTAAATTTAATTACCAAAACTTGTATTTTCGGTTTTGGTTTTTGCCTAAATAAGTTTATCAAAACGAAAATAAAAGTTTTCATTTCAGTGCATCACTATTTTTGATTCCCTAAAAATAACCCATAAGAGCTAATAAGAGTTATTTGTTTGTGATTCAGACTACATTGATTGTGTTTATTTACAACTAATGTTTCTCCAGTGAACACTTCTGATCCGATTTCATCAAGATTTTCTCAAATTTCATAACTAAACACTGAACATCATTCCAGAGGACTAAAGGCTGCACACAAACAGAATACTATATAATTGTCACTGCATGTTGATGGCTTGAGCATTGAATTGAGTGTTGATGTTTTAAGCTGTACTTATTCTGAAAAGTTTAACATCACTGTTTAATCAGTATGTGTTATATAAGTAAGCAGTCCTCCTGTGTTCTCTGGGACACATCAGGACATAATTGTTTCATATATTAAGGACATATGCATCTTTGACTACCTCCAAATGTCGTTGAAGTGATTGGATCATGTACAAGACACATTGGACCCCTTCTAGAGCTTGGTTTAGTGCTGTGAACAGGGTCATATTGTCTCTATGAGTCACGTGGTTTCATTGGTTCTCGTGTGCTGTTTCTGCATAGGATGAGAGAACGGGCCAAGAAAGCAGCAGCTCAAAAGAAGGAAGATGAGGATGAACACAAGAACCTGAAGGTTTCTCAGCTAACACTTGTACACCCATGTACACAAATAAGCATTAACACAAGTACATGGTCATTATTGTGCCATTGTTTTGTGTATTATACTAGTTAAAGATGGAACAGACAGAGAAAGAGCTGCACAGTCTTTCATCAGAGTTTCAGAGTCTGAGAAGCTCACTGGCCCAGAGAGATACACATGCTCTACAGCTCCGAGACACCATCACAACCCTCACACACAAACTCAACAGCGCTCACAGGAAGGAGGTAACACTCCAGCAGTTTTCACACCCCAGCTTTCAATTAGGGGGTCAGGGGCGTATTGTCTCAGAACAGCTATTTGACACCATTTATCCATGAAGTTCATGTTATTTATAAGGGGGTCAAGGTTTGGCTGGTTAGCATGGTCCAGCCCCTGCTGGTAGATGTTGTAAATACACCATAAAGGGGCAGAAAGCATGTCTTTCTACTTTGATGGCCATTCTGCTCAACATATAAATATATTATAGTGTACACTACTGTTCAAAAGTCTGGGCATGGTAAGATTATTTTTTTCATCACATGATCCATCAGAAATCATTCTAATATGCTGAATTGGTGCTCAAGAAACATTTCTTATCATCAATCTTGAAAACTGTTTTGCTGCTTAAGATTTTTGTGGAAACCATTATACATTTTTTCAGGATTCTTTGATTAATGGACTGTTCAGAAGAAAAGCATTTATTTGAAATAATTTGAAATTGTTGTAATAATGTAGTCTTTACTGTCACTTTTGATCAATTCAAAGCAATCTTGCTGAATAAATGTATCCATTTCTTTAAAAAAAACAAAAAACTTACTTGCCCCAAACTTTTAAACGGTAGTATGTTTTGCAAGTGTTTTGATTTTTATTTATTTTTATTAAATATCAACTGTTTTTAACTTCCCATATACTTCTAGTTGGTCAGTCAGCATAAGATGCTGAGAAAATGTGACACATTTGAACCATGTCTATATAGTCCAGCAATTAAAAAAAAAGTTAAAACAGATCATCCTAACAGCCTCTAGACTGTCAACGTCTTTTTATCATGACACGATTGCATCTGTGTCATTGTTGATCAGGCAGCCAATGAAGTGGCATTGAGTGAACTCCGGAGTGTTCAAGAGCGTCTGAACATGAGTGAACGCTGTGTGGAGACTCTGAGGGGGGAGCTGAGAGACATGGTCGCTCAGAGGGACACCACACACGCCGAGCTCCATCAGGCCCGTCTGCAGGCCGCACAGCTCACACTTCAGCTGGCAGATGCAAGCCTGGCTCTGAGAGAGGGCAGAGCCAACTGGGCAAAAGAAAGAGAGACCCTGCAGCAGAATGCTGAGGTACGTGCAGCAAAAATTCTTTTTAAAAACACAAAGGCAACTTTGAAACTGTTATTCATTGAAGTGACTGCATGAACTGACAGATGGACAAAGTGCGTCTGGAACGCCTAAATGATGAGATCCAGCAGAAGGAGGAGATGTTGCAAGAGGCGAGGATGGAGAGAGAAAAAGCAGTAGTGGAGCTGGGACGAGAGAAAGACTGCAATCGGGTAAATGTAAATTTGTTTACATTTGATTAGTGACCTATAATGATCTATGCCATTTACATATTTATATAATGTAAATTAAGGTATAAATTACATTTGGTATTTAATGTAAATCTAAATATTTAAAGACAAATACTTTATAGTACTTTTGTGAAAGTTGTGTTTGTGTTTTCAGGTTCAGCTAAGCGAGACTCGCCGTGAGCTGCAGGAGCTGAAGGCCAGTCTCAGAGTGGCTCAGAAAGAGAAGGAGCAACTGCAGACAGAAATACAGGCAAGATCTTTGGCACAAAACTCACCGGTGCTGTCACATTCTTATCAAAGCCATCTTAAAAGTCTGGTTCTGACAGGTCATCCAACAAGTTACAATGTTTGCTCAGTTTCAGCGAAGTTGTCTTCAATTTCTTGGTAAACAACCATCTCATTCACATGAGCCTGAAGGCATAACAGAAACATGCTGTTGTACCAGTCCTAACCACCAGATGTAACCTGTCTATCAAGAGTATGTTTTGCTCTCTGTGTCTGACAGCGCTGGGCTCCTGGTATAAAGCAATTTTCCACATTGTAAATACACTTACATTGGAAACCGAGCAGGGGAGTGGGAAGACGGATTTAAAGGGAAATCTGAAGCTTGTATTTTTAGTAGTCTTTGCATGAATTCTTAAGTACATAAATCTTACTTGAGCTATAAACTTTAAATCATAATTTCTAGGTGTAGGAACATCTGGTTAGTATGTTACATATGTAATGGCTATGAATGGAGTTCGCAGAATATCAACATAGGCGTGTGGTCATGCATATGCAGTTATGTGGCATCCTTTTATGGTATCCCCGTACCGAGTGAAAGTAACTACATTTTTAGCTAGTCATGATGTTAAAAATGTTAAAATTTGAAAAAAACTTTGCAGGGTGGATAAGTGATTCTGTCACAAGAGTTACATATTTAATGTTGCTATGTTTATACTTTAACATAAATTTGTATATCTTGAATGTTTATTCACTTTGCTCTATGTTTTCCAACTGGCCGTCCACTGCAAGTGCATTACTGAAAATGCATTTTTCATTCTGTTAAGGTGATGATACACGGAGAGTGATGATGCTTGGCACTTTCAAATTGAGAATGGGCAACAAATTTCTATCTGGATACTCTAGATCGAAATTTGTTTCCCATTCTCAATGGAAAAGTGCCCAAGCATCATCGCTCAGCAACATTGCCTGGCAACATTCCTCAAAACGTTGCTCTGTGTGTCATCACCTTTAAGGCCATTACGCAACAAGCTGACATCAGAGAAATAGCAGCAATGAAAGACGACTGTGTTGTCGCCTCGCGTCACCGACGGCTGACCATTGGATTGGTGTGTCATGGCCCTTATTAGACTGAAAATTACTCAGAATATTTAAGCTACATTTAAGATACGTTTTTAAACATACAACGGTAAGATTTAAGGTAGGGGTTAAACAAAAAATAAACTTGTAAGCTGACCAGTTTATTATTATTTATACCAGTACTTACACTAATTTTCGCTATAGCTGTTCTGAAAGAAGAAAAGGGAAACTGCAAATGTATGTAACAATGAATTAAAAAACACAACATTGCAAATACAAATCTACTACGTATACTAAGATGAAGGCACCAAGTTTTTACTGAAATCTGACCTATTACACCCCTAATTCAGGGACAGGATGACGGACCGTATGGTATTTAAACATAACAGTGTGACATTATTTCATTCTATACAATGTAATGTTTGTTAACTGTGTGTGTGTGCAGGAAGTGATGGAGTACAGCCGTCAGCTGGAGAGAAGGCTGGAGGTGCTGAGCGATTCTAAATGGAGTGAGACGGCCCTGCTGCAGAGCAGTGAGTCACTGTGCTTTCTTTAATTCTGTACAAACATCACTACACAACGACACTATTGTGAGTCTGTCTCCTTTCTTTATTGCCCCCTCACAACAATACCACAGAACTCCAGGCGGCAGACAGCCACATCATAAAATGCCACACACCACTGCACAACACTGTGTTATACGGCCCTGCACAATGACAAGTCTTCACCACCATACAACACAGCACACCAACCCCATCTCCCGGAAGCACACAACTCTGCCATACTACACAACATCACAATGTAACACTGCTTTATTTTAGACTCGTTAACTTTTACCTCAGACCGCTCACACCTGACATATTGTGCGCAAAAATTTAACATTTTCCCACAATGGCAAAGTGCAGTTTCTAGTAGTAAAGTTAAACAGGTTTTTGGCCAGTATAACCTTCAAAGTTGTTCAGACTTTATGCTGATAATGAAAAGTCTGACAACAGCATTAAACAACAGTTCTAGTTATGTAAATTAGGAAAATCGTTCAAAGCAGTAGGGCTACACAATAAATAAATAAAAAACAAGATCTGTTTTTAATGTCAAAAATATTATATTTACATTGTTTTTTGCAGAAGCTAAGCATTATAATAAATCAGAGACATGTTTTGCATGAATGCAGTGTCGACTTAAGCATGTTTACATTTACAGGCCTTGTCATATTGTTTGCTTTCTGTTTTATTAAATCAGATTCACATTTTTAGCTTGTTTTGGATGTGTAGCTGACATGACGAATATGGCATAATGTTTCCCCACAAAAAACAATATTATATTCACATAATTATGATATAATCACAGTCAATCATAATATCAACGTTAAAAAAACCTGAATTACTGCTTGGTTTTTGCTATAATTGGGCAGCCACAGACTCTTGTGAAAGCTCATCTGCCATTCCTGGTTTCAGGTCATACAGAAAGTCCACTGCTGTCTGATTCTGAGGACGAGAACCCTGAGGCCTTGCAGGATGCACACTCTTCTGGGCCTCTGAACCACTACAGTCTGTGCGAGCAGCCCCAGGCTGACCTGCTGCTCCCGGCTACGCCGCCACCCTCTCCCAGACACCCCTCCAGCATGGACATGGTGGTCATCAGCCAACCTGCACCCCTCTCATCTCCACACCAGCCCAGTGCTCACACACACACTCACAGCTCTGAGTCGGTGAGGGTTTGTCATCATTAAGTTATTGCAGCACATCCAAATATGATATTTTTTTTGTTACGTAAAACAAATTTGGGGAAGAATTGGCACACTGCTTGGTTGTTTAACTGTATGTGACTTCACCCTCAAAGCCTCTCTCTTCACATCAAATCTGATATGACCAAATGACAAAAAAAGCTATAAAATATTTGCTAACAATTTGCACTAAAACTATTCAGAGATGTAAGATGCTGAATGGTTGGCAAGTTTTTGCATTACATTATGATAAATGTTGAGTTCTCGAAAGGTGCTGAAGTATATACATACAATTTATTGTTATTCATTTATTAATTTTTCCGACATCCAAACAATAACGAACTCTCTGACATAGCTTTTCACTAAGTAAAATTTGATTGTCTGAATGCTTTAACTCTCATGTTCAGTTTGGGAAGTGTCTGTAAGTGAAGTGAAGGATTTCAACACCCTTTATAAAAAGGCATTACTTAAAAATATCAATTACCACAAGCTAGGATTCTCTGAATTGTTCATTTTATTTTACTGTTTTTTTTTTATTGTATCTTTCTAGAATGCATTTTTGCTGAAACTTTTACCAAACAGCGCAATTACAAAATACTTTTTTTTTTTAAAAGAACATAACATTTTTATGATACAGTAGAGGGTTAAAGCTTCAATAATATCTGACATATGACAAGGCACGGCCATTTGCAACCTAAATGTGTCTTGCTTCCGGTGTCATTCGCTTACAGTTAAATTTACCTGTACAAAAACAGTCCATTATACTGCTTTATATTGCAAATTGGTACTTATATTTTAATTCAATTTTCATATTTTCTATAGTGGCATCAGAAGTCTTGCACATTAACAGAAAATGCCTTGCTTCCATTATTGAAAAATAAGGTGGATGCTCAGGTTTGATTAGGAATCTTTTCTGGGAAAATCATTTAGAAATTAATGATTTTTACATGCACATAAAAACAAAGTCTCAATCTCAACCTAGAATAAGAATCAACCTTGGCTCAGAATAAAAAAAAACCTTAGAATACTGCAGAATAGTATTTCAAGCTCAATGTGTTGGACTTCATAGAGATGCATTGAGCCAGATACCAATATAATGATACTATCTCAGAATGATATTTCAAACTCAGTGTGAAGCCGTTCATAAGAGATACACTCTACTGCTGGTTGCGCTTGTTCTTCAGACTTGTAGTGAATAGGCCCTTTATTCATGCATATGTGACTGCATGTGTTTTACAGGAGGAAGAGTTTGAGGCCGTTTTGTCAGGAGGGCACAGCCCTGGAGAGGAGACAGCTCTTCTCTTGCCTGACAACAGAGACACTACCCTCGGGTACAGCACGCACAAACACACATTCACTGTCTATAAACCCCATCAGTCACACTGTCGTTATCTGTGACCTGCAGACACAGGCTCAGATAGATTTTCACATATACTCTTACACAACCCACGCGAGTAAATATGTCACTGTCGCAAAAAACATTAGGCCCTTCTCTCTCCCGAACGCCTGACTTTATATCTCCCTGTCACAGTCTGTCTCTTTTTCTGTCTTTGCACACTCGCACACGCTAATGCAGGCCTTTATTTATGGTGACAGTCCGAATATGGTGAGGAGATGGAAGTTTTGAATACCACCTCATAAAATTAGTGAGGGAGAAGAGAGTGAGAGAAAGGATAGGGGGAGTTCTGTGAGGGGAGGACAAGAGGACAGATAAGTTGACAGGAAGCTGTAGCAATGATTTACTGAGAGGGTAGTCAGCGCTCACCGGCCAATTTTCAGCATCATTAAAACCCTTTCTCCCTCACTTCTCTCCTTCACCCTCTTTCTTTCTCTCCCCAACTCTACACCTCCACCCCCCTCTGTCTGTTTCCCTCTCTATCCATCTCTTTCACCCTCTGCCATCTATAAACGCACCGTTTCTTCCCAAACTCACTCTTGTCCTGTTGTGTGTGTCGTCATGCAGAGATCTGGCAGAGAGTCCCCTGTGGTGAGAAGCAGAACTGCAAGAACAGAAGGCCAGTGCAGAGTGGATGGCTTTGCACAAGTGCAACACGTGTTACAAGTTTTGTATTTAGAAGCATTTGCGCTTTACATTATATTGACATGAGTATCTAAATATGCAATTTGCTTTACACTTTATATGCACTTAGAATATGCATAAGCTATTAGACCTCTTCATGTTGCACACAGTTTTATGGTAACTTGCACGGACATGTTATTTTACACATATCAACTGACAAGAAGAAAGTGTCTGTAATGAGCAGATCGAGGGAAAGGTTGTAATTGAGGCAGAGGAAATAATGTGTGTGTTTCTGTGTGTGTTAGGGTTGTTTATTTTGATAAATCTTCATTTTCTTGTGTTTTATCTGAGTTCTGCCATAAGGCTTGTATGGTTATAACAATTATCATTAATCTGCATCAGCAATAATGTAAAGCACAATTTCATCAAGATCTTTTCAGGTTTTAAATGTAAGATTTAGTTTGGGTGCTCTTCATTTTGTGGGTCTTGTGGTAGAAGTATTTTGAAGAAATGATGTTTGAAGAAAGATTGTGTGAAAGTTCACACATACAATGATTATGTGCAATGGGCTAAACCAGCGACTGATCGTTCAGTTTTGATGTAAGAGTAAAGAGTGGCACTTTTGATTCCTTTCAGGAAGTTTACTGTCATCCTCGTGTAAAATTCATATGCCCAAGATCTTCTTTGGACAAAATCCACTTTAGCATGGAAACTGGGGTATGAAGAACAGTTTAATTAGTTATTTTAATGAATTTAATTTCTCCAAATTTATATTTGGTGCTTCATCTTAGTTTCCTGCATTGTATCGAAACACTGTTTTACATTAAGGATGAAATTAGTATTTGTATGTAAAATATATTTAGACAGACAGCTTAACTACTCAATGTTCCTCTTCGGGTTGGAGATATATTAGAAACTTTTTGCAGTACTGTAAGAGTTTTTTTTTTTTTTTTAAGGGTTGAATTGAACTGCTTTAATTTGTGCCTCACTAAATTGAAGAAATCTCGTGTTTAATTTAATTGAATGTGTGATGGCTTAATGGTGCATCACGTTGATCATGTGGAGAACATTATTTGGCCGTGTTTAAACTTTGCTGAAGGAAAAATTCACAATTTCAAGACACCACGATTACATTTTAAGTACATTCACAGGAAAAGTATTTTAATGCATATATTAAAAAGTGAAATAATGAAGGGGAATATTAATGAAAAGGTATCATACTTTAAATGTTTTTTCTTTTTTCTTTTTAATGTTTGAAACATTTTCCTGTTGAGCTCACTGTACTCACAGAACTTCTGTTTGGTTGATTTGTTCTTGCTGTTTACTGTAGGGTGACGTTTAAATAGCTCCTATATGTTATTTGCCTTTTATACAACATGTCATAATCTGTATTGACTTTAAAAGTGATGTAACCATTACACCTCACTGAAACAGGCTTTTGCGATCACTTTGTATTCATCAGTCTACTGTATTTGTATTGTGCACTGGTCACTGTACTCTAGAGCGTCATCTTTAGTGTCAGGATATCTGAGATTGAAAACAGTTCCCATTTTCATGAGATAAACTTCACCTGAAATGTAACCTGAAGGCTCAGTTTGATCACCCAGTAGATGCAAAAACCTTGACAGCAAAAAAAAAAAAAAATTCCTGTTAGCCACTATACTACAACCGTAAACTTGTTTATAGCAGGCAATATGTTAAGATTAGTCCTAAGTAATGGTTGTCCACTTTCCTGAGTTTCCGTAATGTCTAAGAGACATTGTCTTTAAGAACGCAGGTCATATCAGGGTAATACAATCAAAGAATCTGTTTTATTGTTTGCTTTTTTTTGTGCAGTTATTCCTACTTTCACTTATCTAACTTTGTTTTAGGTTATGCCGTTCTGTTCAGGATGTGGGAGGGGTTTCATTAATAAAATAAATAATATAATGTTTGTTGTGTGTCCATGTGCTCTACATAGCACTTCACAATAAGGTTAATTCGTTAAACATTATTTGCATTAGGTAAACTAAAAATGAGAAGATTTTACAGCATTTATTACTGTGGGTTAATATTAATTTATAAATACACTATTGTTCATTGTTACTTCATGTTTGTTCACTATACATTACCTAATTTATACAAATTGAAATTATAAAATTTATTAGTATAAGCAGAAAATGACATTAACCTAGATGAGGGATGCACAGTTTATCTGTACCATTTTGGAGGATATTAGAAATGTTTTCAAAATCTGTATTGGTCAATATTCAATGTTTACTTGTTCATGTTCATTTCCCCAATTTTTACATTTAGATTACCTTTGCGGTCATCTAATGCTCACTTGTTATTAATATTTAATAACACTTAGAATAAGAAGCGAATATTAATTTTTCATACATTATAGTGTTGCGATGCTGAAATTTGCTTGTAGCATTTGAAACTGTTGATTTAAGCAAAACAGTATAAAACTTTAATATTGACCAGTTATCGGTTATCAGCCATAACATGAAAATAATTACTGGCTTATTGGTATTGGCCAGAACTGTAATATCACTGCATCCCTAACCACGATTAATAGATGCTCTAAAAGTGTTGTTCATTGTTAATTCACAATATCTAATGCATTAAGTAATGTTAAAAATTACACTCAAAAAATGAATTGTTGGATTTACATAAAAAAGAAGTGTCAAGTGGTTCCACGCAAATATATTGAGTAATCTGTACACATAACAATTTAGTTTAAGAACAAAATAAATTTAAGTAAAGCTGACAATTTCTTTGAGTAAATACAAATCATTTGAATGTCACTGTTGCATAATATTTATATGTGCAGTTTACTTAATGTTATGTTTATTACGTAAGGTGAACACATTTAATGAATTAATTTACCTTCTTAAATGATCTATTTTCTCTACAAAATGCACTCAAAAAATAGCTCATTGAACAAATTCAACTGAATTGAGAGCAGGAATCCCATCCTATAAACATATATATGAGTGCTCACAGCCTAAACACAGGCGACACTCTTCTGCATAATGGTAACCTCAAAATTCAAAAACATTACAGAAACTCCTCTAAATGTCCAACATTACTGAACATTAAACACTAACATAAACTAACAACATCTTACCCTTTACTGAAAAACACATTAAATAACACTTTAATTCCTTAATTTACTCTCTTAATGCAGTCCCTTGCAAAGCATGCTGGGAACTATGGATCTCTACAGATGTCAACATTAATTTGTGCGTTTCACTCAGCAATGTTACGTTGACTAAACAAACACTTATTAAGTAAAGCTGACAATACTCATTTTTAGTAAAAACAATGCAGTTAAATTCTGTTCATGTAGTTACATTAGTTTTTTAAGTAATGTGAACAAGGGTGGTTTGAGTTAAACTAGTAACAGTGAAAGTTAATTTTTTGGAGTGTTACAAAACATTATTGTAACAATTACAAGTGAAAAAAAAAATATATATATATTTTATTGTTTTATGGAAATGGATTTGTTTACAACAATGTTAAAATCCATATCAAATTTATAAATTATTTGGATCTATTTTCACTAGGTTAATTTTGATCACAAGAATATCATGTCACTGATACAGCACAAGGCACTACAGGTTCGGTAGATTATGGATGCACTACGCTGGCTTTTGATTTACCTGTAAAGATACTTGTGTAGAATTGGACCATTGCCCCCCTGTTATCCTCTCTTGCTTTTTAACAACTTTTTGCTGACCTTCACCCCATTTTTTCCTCTGTTGCTTTTCCTATACCACTCCCTCTCTAGCTCTCCCATGTTTTTTCTCTTCTCCACGCTCAGTCCCCTAGCAGCATGACGGGAGCTAATTATAAAATCAATGGAGCCGGGCTGCCTGCTTTACGGCTGCCTCTAAAACCTTAACAGGGAAATCACTGTAGGATTGATGACTCCTTCACTCTTTATCTCTTTTAATTAGAAATGTAAAAGATATGAAGAGCCTGGGGCCACAGCACTGCACCCTGGCATTACAACATTCTACCTGCCTTCCTTCCCTCTCTATCTCTTTTTCCTTTTTTTTCTGCCTTTTCATGTCTTTTAGTTAGCCACTGCCCTGGTTTCCTGCAGAGAATATATACACATATAATCTCCCCTATATGTCTTTCTCCTTCTCCAGAACACCTACAGCCAGAATCTTTTCTCTAACTTTAGAAAGGGAAAAAAATATTATGGGTCATTTTGCATTTTATTATGAGTTGATTGAGTGGCATTAAACCAGTGCAGACTGTATGGTCTCCTCTTGCTGGGCAAGATATTACAGTCATTCTTTTCTTTTACATCCCAATACATTTTTTGAGCCGTTTCTTTCTTTTTTTGTCTGAACGCTTTTATTCCTTACTCTCATTCTTAATTTATTTTGTGTTGCATCTTAATTTTTTTAAAGGAATAGTTCACCCAAAAATGATGACCTGTATGAATTTCTTTCTTCTGCTGAACACAAAAGAAGATATTTTGAAGAATGTCGGTAACCAAACAGTTGTTGGGACCCCACTGACTTCCATTGTATTTTTTCTTTTTTTCAATATATACTATGGCTGTCGATGTGGACAATCAACTGTTTGGTTACTGGCATTCTTCAAAATGTCATCTTTTGTGTTCAGCAGAAGAAAGAAATTCATACAGGTTTGGAACAACTTGAGGGTGAGTAAATGATGACAGAATTTTTATTTTTGGGTGAATTATCCCTTTAAGTAACTTTGATGCATTATTACTAATATAATTAATAATTCTGCCTGTTTGTGCCATGGATATGAATGGTACCTCAAATCAAGCTGATAAAGTAATAGCACACCTCTACTCTTCTAGTGATTGGATTTACAAATTTTACCAGGGAATAATAAAACAAAGGGGGAAAAAATAAAAAAATCAGGAACTGAGTATATCATATAGACAGGGAGCAACCACCTAGCAACCGGCCAGATGTCCCTAGCGACGTGCTAAAAACTATTCTGAGTACCTTAGCAACTGCAAAGCAACACCTTCACAACCACCTACTGTGACTGCCTAGATCCTCAAGCTGCAAACACTAAACTGACATTGCTTAATGTATGCCATTGATTGTTTTCACAATGCAAAAAAAAAATTATTTGTCCAGACACATTTTTGCAGCTTTGATGGTTTTATATAAGTCTATGTTGTTGTCACTGTTATAATATATTGAGCGCAATATATAAAGCACATGGTAAAATTGTGTAATTGTGACTTTTTCTCAAAATTAATACTTCACTTCTTATATTTTCAATGTACTTTCTTATTATTATGACATTTACAATTAGCACATCTCACAATTACTACAGACTGATTTTGTAGACCTATATCAATTCAGTTTTTATCAGCCACTAGACACATTTACAAAAGATAAAGTCTAAACCTGTAATTCTTTGTTTTCAAGCATAAAATTATTTGAAGTCATAAATATAAAAATAAATTAACAGATTTCAAGTTGCAGTTGTGAAATGTAAAAATTCAATTAGAAAACTCCATTATTTTTAACACAAGGGTGAATTTTATAGACCTATGCACCAGAGAAACAAGCACGCAGCCATCTTTATAATACTGTGTTTGAACTTCCGTTTTTGCAGTAGTTTCTACGGCATCGCTGTCGAAGAGTAATTAGCTGGTGAAGTAGATTTACTTATTGTAGAGTTAACGAAAGTTATCATGGGCACTGTAATGTTTTAAGAGGCAGTTGTAGCCTAATGGTTAGAGTCATACTGGTAACCCGAAGGTTGCAGGTTCGATTCTCAATACCTGCAGGAAATGACTGAGGTGCCCTTGAGCAAGGCATAGTTTGCAGTGTGTGTGTTCACTACTTCTAATGTGTGTGCACTAACTTGAACGGGTTAAATGCAAAGACAAATTCTAAGGATGGGTTACTATAATTAGACTTCACATGTCACTTTCACTTTTTTCTTTTTGAAGCGGATGTCATAACAAATGTCAGCAGACTGGGAAGATTTTAAAACGAGTGGTTCATTCATAAATCCTTAAGATCTTACCTTTAAGCTGTGGAAAATGAAAATACAAACCGAGCAACGAGCGCAGCACTGAAAAGGGGGGGGCTACTTAAGTTCAATAGGGGAGACAAAAGGGGGCAACAATCAACCATAATTCATCTTTGCAAAAATCATAGCAGCAGGTTTTGCCAGGGCATGCACAACTCCATTAAAAAAAAAATTTTTTTTTAGGTTTCTTTGATAACCATTTAAATAGCGTTAATCAGAATTAATGAATGAACATCTCTCCACATGCGCCTCTTTTGTTGTTTTTGTAATTTGAACAACTGCAGCCTAGACGTTGCTCTCTCCTTTATTGCTCTTTTCTCCTTCATTTAACTCTCATTACTCTCAGCACTATGCACTGAACACCACAGGAAGCAGAGCATGTTTGCCATGGATAGAAAAACATGTCCTGCCTCTTTAAATCCATCACCTCATCCCTATCTGCCTTGTGTTTCCATGGCAACATCTCATTGGGATTGAATATATGGGGTCCTTGTAAACCAGTGTATAATGCATGGGCCTTGTTTTTAATCTTAGCCCTAGTTTATTGATCTTTTTAATGAAACTTAATTATAGTAATCTTTTAATTAAGAGTACCATACCCCTGTTTACTACAATACCCTTGAGCTATGAATAAATAGATTTGTATATTGTGAGGCCCTGTGTGCTCTTTACAAATAAAGTGGCCAAGTCTGAATCATTCAAATACTGTGCGTGTGTGCATTAAATCAAATACATGAATGCATTCATCCATATGAACTTGCCTTTTATGGGTTTTGAGAATATGAAAGCATGCTTAAAGGGTGTGGTCATATGTCTATGATCTCCATCATTCAAGTAATCACAGAAAACATTAACAGATACACCTGAATAAATTCTAATTTTGCTTGGTATTTTAATATGAAACATAATAAATAAACAAACATTAAATATGCTAACCATAATCTCTTGAGCTGGTAAAAAGACTACATTATTTTCATATTATTCACCCATTCAAAATTATTTAATATCATATTTAACATGTTATGTATTTCTTTTTAATTATCACGTATTTAATTACCTAAAAGATTAAATTCTTTCTTCTTAATGAAACTAAATTTTCATAATAACCATCAGCCCATGCCGTCTCATGTCTAAGCCTTTAATGCTCCTGTATGAGTAATGCAAGGATGTTTCTTTGTCCTCCGATAATTACTGTATGACACATGCAGACAAATGAGGGCACACTGGCAGGATCCATTAGTTTTGGTCTCAGTAGTGTTTGTGTGTGGTTAGCGTTTGATAAATTACAGTTCTCCAGCCAGCAGGGTCATTAGAGCAATACTGTGGTGCACGAGCGCCCTCTGTTGGATGAATTAACTGCTTGCGGATTTTGGAAGTTTCATCACTTTGAATATTGTCAAAGACTATATTTGATATTGTCAGCTAAAATTTTGTCATCATTTACTCACCCTCGTGTCGTTCAAGACGAGTATAACTTTCTGGAGAACACAAAATAAGATGTTTTCTTTTTACCTCCATAGAACAGCGTGGCCGAGGGGCCTGTCAAGTTTGAAAAAGGACAAAAAACATTTAAAATATAATGAATATACTTCATACGATTAGGCCTACTGTATTTCAAACCTTCTAAAGCTATATTACACTACTGTGTGAAGTACAGACCGAAATTTGAGTCGTTATTCACGGTAAAAACTTCCCTCGGCTGCAGCTTTCAGGATCTTCTTCCCGCTTTCATATTATTCAAACTTGACATGATGACGCGTAGCTGATTGACGTCATTAACGGATCGCTAGGGGTCAATTTCAGACCCGTCAGATAAATGTCTTGATTTCATTTCAACCACACATTTTGCTTACATAAAATCAATTTTGCATTGTGATATTAATTTATATGCAGTTCCAAATGAAAGGAGCTTGTTCATTTACTCTTGACAATCATCAGTTTTGGGGGTAATGCATTACAAGTAACTTGAGCAATGTAATCAGATTACTTTTTCAAGTAACTAGTAAAGTAACGCATTACTTTTAAATTTACAACAAGTTTACGCAAGTTACTTTGCTTTCCCACGTATTGACTGACAGCTCTCCTGTCGCCATGTTGAGAGAAATCGTGCAGAGGCATTTTGTGACGGTTATTGTAGTTCTAGACTAAATGTGAGCATTTACTCACGTCACTTGCACAAAGACAGTCAGTATTCCTCAAAATGAATAAAAACAGGGAAATGCAATCTCAGAATATTGCACAAACCTGCAATAATTAAATGTATTAAATTAAACAAATGTACTTTATGTATTTAATCTCACTTTATTAACCAATGTCTTTGCTGCTGAACTTCGTTGATCCAATTCAACCATATTAATAAGCAAAAATGACTTTAGATAAACATCACATTTGTGATCAGCCTGAGGCTTATTCATTTCACTTTTGGTGTGAAAGGGCCTTTACATTGGCCAAAAATAGAACTTTTTGGGTGTTATTAAAAAAACAAACAAGCAAGCCCAGCCCAGGCGAGAAAAGGTAACGCAAAAGTAATATAACATTATTTTCCATAAAAAGTAACTAATGCAATTAGTTACTTTTTTAGGGAGTAACGCAATATTGTAATGCATTACTTTTAAAAGTAACTTTCCCCAACACTGACAATCACAACACAAGTTACTCACTAGCCCGATAGTTTTTCTGTCATCCTTCAAACACTTTTTCTTTCTTTTTTAAGATAACTTTCTTTCTCATTCATTCATTCATTGTTCAACAGTAGGCTAACAGTCGATCCAAAAACATTCGATTCGAGTGTCGGGAACTGAGAGTCGACTCCGAAGGTTGCGGTAATCAACATCTAACATCGATTACAAAACTACAACACATCCCAGAAGTCGTGGGAAATTGATTAATCCTATTGATTTGAATCTTTTGAATCAGTTCACAAGCTTGTCCGGATTTGTGCGTTCATTCCCTGACTGTGCAGTCACTACACCAGACAGTCAGATGGCCGTAAGCTGAATTAAGTTGAATCCTCTTAAAACTTTTGAATGTTTAAAATGTGTATTTACACACGAGTAAGACTTTTTTAAACATACATTTAAATGTAAGTTTTATACGTGTATGTTTAAATGTATATAGGTGTGTATTTACATACTCTCGTGAATACACATTTTAAATATACATACTTAGATATAAGTAAATATACATTTAGGTAAAAGGATTTTCAATGATTGGATGGACACGCAAACAATAAATTGTAGCTCATTATACATCATGGTAATATTTTGTTATACAATTGACATAAATTGAAGCTAATTAAAATCTTTGTATTACATGTAATACAGTTAAAAATATAATACATTAATGAGAATCACAGGCCCTATCATTTTTGATTTTGGAGTCATTTATCTTTGTGATATTCACATAGGTCGATGGTAGTGAAAGCCCATGTTTTCAACATGAAATTCAGTAAATTATGACAGAATTTTTATTTTTTGCTGAACTATTACTCCAGTATATACTAAATTAAATAAAGTACTGTAAATGAATGACAAGGAGAGGGAGAGAGAGTTTCTCAAAAAAAAGTTTATTGTGCCTCTTATTGTTTATATGGCTTTTTATATAACAATTTGTCGAACACGAACAAAGGACTGACAATACATTAGCCAAGGTTGAGAGAACGAAAAATATGACAAAGAGTTAATCTCAACATTCCGCTTGCTATACGTGTGGCTGTGGCGCAACTCTGAAGGAGAAGAGGTCAGTATGACAGCTCACACATTCTCTGACAGCACCAGCGTGATGACATTCATTTAACAATGTACTACACTACAGCTTATTGAGTGCAGCCATCCCTTACATTCAACACACAAACACACGCGCGCACACACACACACACACACAGCTGAGTTCTGGTCATAGTCGTATTGCTTGACTGAGACTGATACCTTTTAATGTTCAGTGGCACACGACCACCAAATTGCATACTGTGTGTTTTTGGCAATACAATGGACTAAAATATTAGATAAAATTAGAAAAAGAAAAACCCACAAAATCTATTTCTAAGATGAAGATGAAAGTTCTCCAATGACTGTGTAAAATACACAGAATTATTTCAGTTCATGGTGATTTCTATAACCTAACACATAAATATTGCCTGTTTCAAGGCTGTCGCCAGACAGCAAGCGTTTGGTCCTTACAGAGATGCCCTGAGTCTGCATTTCATGTTCTTTCTTTTTTATAGCAAGAGTTCTGAATATATGTAGTATAACAAGCATGCTTTTCAAGTGTGTGTGTGTGTGTGTTAGTACAGGTATGCATTCCTGCATTTCATCATGATACATGAGATTCAGAAAATCATCCAGATGCATTTGTGTAGTTATCCTGAATTATTGTCTAGGCAGATGAGGTCAAATCCCGTGATGACACGTGCAGCATTGAGTGAAACCGGTCCAGTATGACATCATGTGCATGATGCAGAGACTTGAATGTAATGGACATGTGGGTGTTTCGGTTTGGAAATGGGCTCCCTGACAGGAGCTGAACCCTACAAGCTGCAAACTTTGGCACAGACACACCATTCAATTGGCAGCGAATCATATGACGCAATGAAAGCCGATACGTAATGGCATTCCCCTAAAAACATGGATCATTCGACGGGAGATACCCAGCCACTGAACTGATTATCAATGACATCTAACGCTGAGCCAAAGTGCCCAAGAACCCAACCAAGCAGCTGGATAAAGACTCAGCAGAGGTCTGCCAGTTATAGCAATCCGATTATCTTTCTGTAAGTCTGCCCAGAAAAGCTATCCAAACAAAACATAACTAAGAAAATAGAATACAGGACAAAAAAAAATATATGAAGGTATATATAGATATGTATGGGCTTATTCATAAAATGTAAAGAGAACAAACTATCTCAAGGCTGAAAAAGTCAAAATGATATTCGAAAGCATCAACAACAACAACAACAACAACAAAAAAAGGATGAGCATTTTCAGTTTTCATCCTGTAATTTCTTTTGAAAGAACTTGTTTTGAACCCGTTGAAAGTCAGCTGTTAATGGTATAAGTCCATTTGGCTTCTCCTTTTCAAAGCGAACAAACACGTTTTATAAAAGCGGCAGTTATTTAGTCTGAAAAGCCAGTTGTTTTGTCTTTCGCCTTCCCTCTCGTTCTGTGGGAGAGGTCCTGAGAAGAGGATTTTTATGTGAGTTTCCTCAGATCGACTCACTGATGTCTCTCATCGTTGACCGAGTGGCCTGAGTTATGAGTTTCTGTACAGGTAAGGCTCTGCGTTTGCCCTGGAAGAAGAAAGCTTCCTCATTGAGCTCTTCCTCCATGGCTCTTCCTGGACACATCCACATGGGGTTCCTGGCCGGCCCAGGCCTCTCCGTCACTGTCTGTACCCCTCTCATCCTCCCCGTCGTCGTCATCGTCGTCCTCCTCCTCTGGTGAAGGCTCGCTGCCGTTCTCTGTGGCCCAGCTGTCGTCCTCGTCCTCCTGCTCTTTCTTCATAGTGAGCAGGGCGGGTGGAGGAGCGGGCTGTTCAGGCTCTGGCTTCTTCTCTGTGGACTCAGCCTGATCCTCGAAGGCCTCTGGATTTTCCAGCATCTCTCGGATGAGAGGAGGCATGGGGCCTGGGATCTCCATCTTCAGAGTTATGGCCCTTTCTGCTCCTGTTGTACACAAACAGTTCAGGTCAGGATGGTTTCATCTACATAATAATAAGAAATAAGGTAACAAGTGCATAAAGCAGAGAGTGAAAGCCTATTCAAACTGATTTTCACACCAATTTTTGTTGATTTACTATGGACAAAAATGTGCAAAAACTAAATTTTTCCCCACAATGTAAGTTGATTTTTATTGTTTGCACTATGATATTGACATATGGGTGACTTCAAAAGAAATTAATACATTTATTCAGCAAGGATGCATTAAATTGATAAAAAGTGACAGTAAAGCCATTTATAATCCTACAAAAGATTTCTATTTCAAATAAATGCTGTTCATTAGAACTTTCTATTCAGGTTTTCACAAAAATATTCAGCAGCACAACTATTTTCAACATTGATAATAATAAGAAATGTTTCTTGAGTGCCAAATCAGCATATTAGAAGGATTTCTGAAGGATCATGTGACTGAAGACTGGAGTAATGGGTGCTGAAATTCCAGCTTTGCTATCACAGGAATAAATTACATTTTAAAATATATTCAGATAGAAAACAGTTATTTGAAATTATAAAAATATTTCACAATATTACTGTTTTTACTGTATTTTTTTGGTGACCATAAACAAAGTCCCTTTAAGACAAGTCATTTCACTCGGCAACCATCTTTGAAACACCTCTCGGGCATGCAAGTGCAGCTCCTATCTCTTTGAATGGGGAAACATTAAATTCTCCAAAGCTGTTTGCCAAGATTTCGATTAAATTTCATATTTGAAATCACCAATGAAATCTGACAACAACAGTCTCATAAATTTTGTTTCTAAACGCTCAAATCATGACAAAAAACTGTATTTTTCAGACTGGATCAAGCTAATGCGCAGTCTTAAGTTCGCTTCTCTATAGGAAGGGTGTGTTTGACTGTTTCTATATCGCCGATTGGCTCTTATTTATAAGGCGGGACTTATTCCACCATATTGCGCGTTGCACTTTCTCCCATTCAAAACAATAAGAGTGACGCGTCTTGTGTTATTCTATAGTCTTTGCCATAAAAGACTTTAAAACAAAAAACTAACCAACTATGTACATATATATTATGTATGGATACTATTTTACTTCCATTGTTCCATTCCATGCGAGTGACAATCTGTTACTTTTAGCAGAGTATTTGCCATTCAACCATGAGTATTCTGTCATCTCTATTGTCAAATGAGTTGTATTTTGCATTTAAGCAAGTCAAATCTTGTATTGTCTGATGGGCTGTATTTTGCATTGAAGCATGTGAATGAGTCTGACAAAGTGCATTTTGCTTTTAAGTATGCAAACTTTTCTCAGAGACTCATACAAATTTGCCTTGCCCTCTGTGTGAATACCATTGGGGTGCGAAACCACTGCCAATATTGTTGCTCTTGGTATGAATAGGCCGTAAATTCACTATTTAATTTAGAAGCCTTTGATTTTCATTAAGATTTACATCTTGCAAATCAACCAGAATAGTAATGCTATGGAGTTTTCCATCTATTTTTTTGGCTAGGAAACTGACCCTTGGTGCTGATGCCACGTAGATCGGTGATCTTCATCAACATCCGAGGGAACATGTGGGGTTTGTTGGGTCGGCGGCGGCGTGCATAGATCTTCAGAGCCTCCAACAGGGGCTCCTGCAGACGATCTACACGCTCAGGCTCCTCAAGATCCATTCGGTCTACAGAGAAAGAGATTAATATCAGTATAGAAGTTCCTCCAATTTTTTGGGTGGTTAAAACCAATTCTGAATACTTGCTAAATTTATGTTATAATGTGTACACTTTTCCTGTTGCTTCAACTAGATGGCATCAGTGCTGCAGCCAAATTGCATTGTGTAATACCTCCACAAATTAGGCAGATGGCGCTGAGGAGGCCAGTCTCAGTGTCATCCATCTCAAGGGGCAGAAGCTGACCAGCGAAGGCAAACACCAGGTCAGTGAGTGGGCCGAAGCCAGCATTATGCATCTGAGTCCGGTTAAGGGTTAGTCCATCTGAAAAGGTCATTGTGTCCTGCTCCGGTGTGTATCGTGTACAGATTCGCAGCATCTACAAGAGACAGACATATATGAGGTAAAGAATTATGCAAATGTGATATAGTAGATGCATGGTCTGCATTACGGTAAGTTTCTTAAAAGGAGGGAACACATACTAGAATGTCCAAGCAAGCTGATTTAAGGAGGGTGATCTGATCTGCGATGGTGAGGGTGGTGAAGCCCGGAAGGCGTTTGGCAAATTCCACAATTTTAATGATGCACTTGGTTGAAAGCTCACTGAATTTGTCCCATAGGCCCAAGTCCAGCTGAACCCGGTGGTCTGAGCTTGAGTTCTGATGAAGAGAAAAAGAGAGGAGATAAATATATTTATGCATGAATATCTGTTTTGAAGTCACCATGAAATCAAAATTGACAATTCTTATTTTTAATAGAATACTGCAGTACTTATAAATTATTTATTCGTGTACAGATCTTTTTTTTTTACTTATATGCCCTTGTAATCTTTAACCAAAATAACAGCCCCTCCCTCTTGCAGCGACATTTCTTCTCTTATTTGATGATGTGTTTACTGCTGTGAAGACAGGACAACCTGTCACTCACATGACAACACAGCAATAGCAAACCACAACAATCTAACCAATTCAAAATCATGTACAAAATCAAGTCCCACCCTACATTTTTTCTTGTTCAGGAAGCCATTACACTCAAATATATGTCACAATAAGGAAGAAAAGACTATCTCAACTTCCATTTCATGCTGACTTTAATCAAAAATGAATCATATACTCGTCCTCATGTCATTCCAAACCTATATGACTCTTTATTCAATGGAACACGATGAGACATTTTGCAGAATGTACAAAAAAGTGAATTTCCATTTGTTCCTCACACTTTAGAACTTTAGAATACTTGGAATTCAGCACATGAGTTATATGGACTACTTTTATGGTTCTTTTCTGTCATTTTGGAGCTTGATGGCCCAAGTGCTCATTTACTTTCATTATATTTGAAAGAGTGTCCAGGAAATCCTTCAGAAAGAATTTCACAGAAAAAGTTTGGAACAACATAAGGTTGAGTAAATGACAATATTTATCTTTTGGGTGCACTGTTCCTTTAAATGATGTTTTCAATAATGGAACATGTTTATCACGCTACATCTGACATGGTCAGTTTACACCACTATAAATAAATTCCACATTCCATTGCTGACAGATTCGCTCATTTTCAGAAAACACTCACTGTGGTGTATTTTCCCAGCTGGCAGAGTGAAGGGAAGGTCTCTTGATGTGCTTTGCTCACTTTGTTGACCAGCTCCTCCAGTTCCCCACTCAGCTCGTAGCTCTCTGGTGGAACGACCTCATCCTTCACGTCTTTCTTCTTCTTATTTCGATCATTGCGCACAGCTGAAAGTCACAAAGAGAGGTCGCTTAATACTTCTACAGTGAGTCAGGTTCACTCACAAACTGCCAAACTATGATCTTAGTACTTGGATGTGCAACCTAGTGAAACTTTACAAAGTGATGTGCCAGAAAAACATCAGATGATTTCAGGTTTAATTCCTAAGAATGTCTAACCAGGCACAATGCAACAAATTGCTTAATATACAATTATAAGGAGCAGGATTTTTTTTTTTTTTTTTTTGGTTTTGCTAACCTGCTACTCAGCAAAACTAAGTGACCAAAAAAAATGACTAACGAAAACATGTCCAAGTCACATTGCACCCCAAACATAAAATAAAAGCATATTACATTTTTTATTCTATATTCTATTATGCCTCTCATTTTTTACTTTTATGACTTTTTTAAATCATGTATTTAAATCATCATAAATTAACTAAAACAAATACCACCATGACATACAGTCATAGTCAGAATTATTGCTACCCTTGGTAAATATTAACAAAGAAGACAGTGAAAATAAATGCGTTGTTAATCCTTTTAAACTTTTATTCGCCAAGATAACAGCTCTGATTCTCCTATAATGCCTGATGGGTTTGGAGAACACCTGACAAGAGATCAGAGACCATTCCTCTATACAGAATCTCTCCAGACCCTTCAAATTCCCAGGTCCATGTTGGCGCCTCTCCTCTTCAGTTCACCACACTCATTTTCTATAGTGTTGAGGTCAGGGGATGGGGCAGAAGCATGGCAGAAGCTTAATTTTGTGCTCAGTAACCCATTTTTGTGTTGATTTTGATTTTTTGTATTGGATCATTGTCCTGATGGAAGATCCAACCACAGCCCATTATAAGATTTCTAGCAGAGTCATTTTTTGATTTTTTTTATCTGTTGGCATTTCATAGAATTAATGATACCACGTATCTGAACAAGATGTCCAGTACCTCCAGCAAAAAAAAATGTCCCACAATATTAATGAACCAGCATTATATTTAACCGTGGGCATGGGGGACTTTTTATGCCTTTGTGCAATTAAACCCATCTTGTAGGTTTGCTGCCAAAAAGCGTTTTTTTTTTTGTTGTTTTTTTTTTGTTTTGTTTCATCAGTTCCAGTAGTGTCTGACAATTGAATATGCAGGAGTTTGTTTTTGGATGAGAGCAGAGGATTTTTCTTGAAACCCTCCCAAACTAAATTTGGTGATGGTGCTTTTTTTTTTTTTTTGAGGCTTTCTGATCCTGAGACTTAACTAATTTCTACAATTCTCCAGCTGTGATCCTTGGAGAGTCTTTGGCCACTCAAACTACCCTCCCTGCCATGCATTAAGACAATATAGACACAATGTCCCTTCCAGGCAGATTCATAATGTTTCCTGTTGATTGGAACTTTTTTAATAGTTGCCCTGATGGTGGACATTTTCAATGCTTTAGCTATTTTCTTACAGTCATTTCTACTTTGTGAAGCTCAGCAATCTTTTGTTTCACATCAGAACTATATTCTGTGGTTTTACGCATTGTGATGGATGGTTAAGGGAATTTGGCCTTTTTGTTTCCTCATTTATATCCCTGTGAAACAGGAAGTCAAAACCATGAAATTATCCATGGCTGGATAATTTCATGTTCCTAGTCACCCTGGTGTGCAAAAAAAAATCATAAATATGAATGGGAATATACTTCAGAGATAATTTACTCATAAGAATTTCTAGGGGTACCAATAATTGTGGCCATTGTGTATTATAGAAAAATATTTATTTCATAATGTGATTTTCCCCCACTTAAATTTTTTTTTTTTGTACTTTAATGAAAGGTTCGATTTTTGTGACATTTTTTAATGAAAGACCAATAGGATGAACAACGCAGATTTATTTTCACAGCCTTCTTTGGTCATATTTACCAAGGATACCAATAATTCTGACCACGACTGTAAATAAAATAAACATATAAAAATATGAAAATACATTTAAAACATATAAAAATACATAATTGCAATGGAAAATGTGCTTTATTGTCATAAAAATGGCACTAAAAATAGGCTTATATATTTACCAAAAAAATTATTTCATTGTATACGTTTTTAAGTACAATTTCTTTTTTTCTATTGATATTGAGGTGATGTTCTGGAAAGGTTTTGTAAGATTTCATCTTGTCGATTGTCACCTGTTAGAACAAACTCAGTTTAACTTCGCATTTATCACTTGTTGTGTTATCGCATCTCTCCTGATTAGGATGCCGAAACGTCATCACTAATACATGGAAACTGACCTCAGATCGGACACTGTGGGTGTTTTGGTGAGTTTGACCCAAGGGAGAGCAGCCCTGCCAACCCAAAACCCCCTCCCCTCTTTCTCTCGCCCCCTCCCCCCTCCCATTCTTTCCTTCCTCTCAGGATATCCAGTAATAGCAAAAGCACAATGTGATCCCGGCCCCTACACACATCCCATACATATAAACGCACACATACATGTCCCAGTGGACACATAGAGGGCCAATGTGCCACTCTCCCCGTGACATCATCGCCGTGACCCTGGCAAATGAACAAACACATGCCCCAGACTCGGTCTTTCAACCTCGGACTATTGTCTTTGTTACAACACAAATCTGTTAGTGCCATGTAATAAAGTGACTAGAGGAAAGGCTACCAAAGAAATCACACCTACCATTGATGGATTGATGTGGGTGAAACTGCAGACACGAAACCCATTTGTGAAGTGAACATTCATATTGAGCTCTAACCTCTATGCTAACCAGCTGTATTTGTTTGTGTTTGAACTTTTATTTGTCTTCTGTGTCTTCAAGTGTCTCGACTGGCAGTTTACAGTCGTCTACAGTGTGTTTATGCCGGTGTTCCCGGTCTCAAGTCTCACGACTCTAAATTTGTCTGTGTGTCTCTGGGTTGTATGTCTGTTTCACAGCTTCTAGCCTATATCAGCGTGTCCCCGTCTGTCTCATTTCCAATCTCTATATTTATGTTTGTGTATGTGGGTCTTGGCCGAAAACCAATAAGCTCACGTGCCTGGCAGAGGCCTGAACCCTCACCTTCCTTGGACATGCCAACCTCGAAGCACTTCTGCAGCCGACAGTACTGGCAACGGTTGCGTGTGACCTTGTTTATCTGGCAGTTCTTGTCACGGTGGCAGGTGTACACCATGTTCTTCTGAATACTGCGACGGAAGAAACCCTACAACAGACATCCAAGAGAGAGAGAGAGTTAGTGGGTCAGCTGAAGAGTAGGTCAACCACCTTCCCCCTCCTATCTTATACAAGCTGTCAGTATATTGTTCAAAGTTGCTGATCCAGAACTTTTTGTTATATAAATGGTCAAAAATCTGACAAGTCATGTTCAAAGTGATAAAACGGCCCTTATACCTGTGACCACACATTAAAGGGTTAGTTCACCCAAAAATTATCCCATGATTTACTCACCCTCAAGCCATCCTTCTTTCAGATGAACACAACCAGAGTTATATTAAAAAATATCCTGGCTCTTCCAAGCTTTATAATGGTAGTGAATGGGACTTGAGATTTTGAAGCCAAAAAAGTCCATCCATCCATCATAAAAGTAATCCATACGGCTACGGGGGGTTAATAAAGGCCTTCTGAAGCGAAGCCATGAGTTTTTGTAAGAAATATCTATATTTAAAACTTTATAAACTATAATAACTGGCTTCCGGCTATGGCCGTACGTGAGTCTAGATCTAGTATGGAAGAGTGACCTCTGACCTGATGCATGATGTATTGACGAACACAGAAATGCAGAAGATAGAGCAAAACAAGACAGCTGTCACGAATTAAATCTAAAACGAGAATTTTTAAAGAGAAATGTCAGAGGATTTCGATATAAGAGAAGAGGAGCTTGAGTTTGTTGCCCAGCCCTATTTGTTTGAACCGCTAGAGGCGTCTACTCTCACCTAAGCTTACGCTACTCCTACATCTTATGTCATACATCGGGTCAGAGGTCACTGTTCTGTCAGAAGAAGCCAGTAATTATAGTTTATAAAGTTTTAAATATGGACATTTTTCTTACAAAAACCAATTGCTTCATTTCAGAAGGCCTTTATTAACCCCCTGGAGCCGTATGGATTACTTTTATGATGGATAGATGCACTTTTTTGGGCTTCAAAATTTCGAGCCCCATTCACTCCCATTATAAAGCTTGGAAGAGGCAGGATATTTTTTAATATAACTCTGATTGTGTTCGGCTGAAAGAAGATCATATACATCTAGGATGGCTTGAGGGAGAGTAAATCATGGGATCATTTTTGGGGTGAACTATCCCTTTAACTGAATAATTATAATATTGATATTATGCCAAATTGTATCATTACTTGCTGCAAACAGATTAAAATTGGGTTAATGAAACTAACTAGGCTTGTTCATAAAGAATATGTTATTGCTTCCGTTAAATTGGTTTTGTATGTAAATATGCGCTAGACAGATTTTCCTTCAGTGTTTTTATGCCATGAAGGTCACATTTTTAAGATACCATGTCAAGTCTTTCAACTATTAACAAAAATAGGTCTTGAGAAACTTTTTTGAAGACATTATTTTATTACATTTAAATGAAATAAGCCTTTACCATAGCTGTATTTTACCACAGTGGTAATTGGTACAACACATCTTGTATCATTTAAACATAGTAAAATTACTCTATTGCATTGCCTCTCAATGCTTTAATATACTGTTCACATTACATCACATTACAGTTCACATTATGCTGATATTGCACAACTGTATCCTTTTCACGTGACATTTTGTATGTTTTCATAAACATTTTTGCTCCTTGCACTACAAGTTCCTCAATCAGTCTTAGTTTCTTGCTTTTGACAGATGCGAAAATACTTTTTGGCATTCAAGTATTTTTAATGTGCGAGAGCTAAACCTCCATGCTTCTCTTTATTTTTCACACTTTTGCCAAACATCAAGAAAAAGTGTCTAACAGACTCATGAAAAACAAGATTCGCCAGGCCAAGGGCGATGGGAGTTCTGCTGTTTACCTTGCAACCCTCGCAAGAACTGACACCATAGTGGTACCCAGAAGACTTGTCCTGGCAGACGAAGCAGGGCTTGTAAACACGAGGCGGAGGTGGTGGAGAAGGGGAGCTGGGCACCATCTCCTCCGAACTGGTGCTCTGGGTCTCCACCGCTGAAGAAAGATCAACAGGAGAGAAAAGAAAACATCAGACGCTTCACCTAATCACATCACTTCACACTATTTACACAACACAGGAGGATTTAATGAGAGGGAGATATTAAACGCCACATGGAGAGAAGAAAAGATTCTCCCATGAACCTTTTAAACCGTATCCGATTTCAAAGACCCATGAGTGCTTTGAAAACCATCATGATTCCTCGCTAAACCTTTTTCATGATGCCCCCGAGCAGAAACACACAAGACGCTACCCATCGCTGCTTTTTAAATCTGTTATTGTATGAGAAGCATCTGCCAACTAGGTAAAAGTCAAGTAGATTGTAGATTTCATCTCCCTCAAGCTCCACCCCCCAGCCCACCCCGTCCTTAGGGGGTCAGGATTTTAGGGGATTAGGCTGCGGTGATTGACACTGGAAAGAAAAGAAAACACAGTTTAACACTAGCAGACAGATAAGCGGAGCCGATAAGACAGGTAGCTCATCTCTGTCACATAGCCTGGGGGCAAAACTCCACCCTGCGCTTGGGGTCTTGCATGCGGGATGGCCAACTGACATGGGACGAGTGTCTCATGTCTTACTAATTTTGACGTCAAACCGTACTGTAAGTCATAACTTTGAGGAATCACACCAGATCAAACCCTAAAAGACATTTTTTACAACAAGAACGAACTTGAACAGAAATGAGCTTTATAGCAGAATTTGTATCATATTTGATGCATTGTTGATTCTGTTATTTTCCTATTTATTACTGTGAAGCTGCTTTTTTAACAATCTGTATTGTATAAATAAAGGTGACTTGACTTTTCTTTTTTTACATTTTCACATGCCAAAGCGTTTCTTTTAGTCAACTTTTACCCTTGGTCAGTCAAAATTCAAACCCCTAGCCCTCACCCTTGCCATCTTTTGACACACAAACCCTATATTTCTCTTGTTTCCCGGCCCTAAATTCCTCAGTGCAGTCCTGCTAGGTTTTAATAGAGGCCCCTGCTCGTAAGCTAGGCCTATAAAGGTAGTCTCATGGCTGGACTGGAGGCCCCAGCCCGGCTGGCGGGGTCTTTATTAAGACTCAGACACCTCGGGCAGCCATTCACACCACCAGCTGTAGCCTGAGCTAGTAAAAAAAAGGCCCAATCATAAAAAAAAATAAAAAAACAGGGAGGCTCTAAACTCCTCACTTTTATTGCCCCACCTTCTTCAGCTACCTTCAATGGAAAGCCTAAACTTAACCTACAACCCCTCCCTCTCCGTCCCACCGCAGGGTTCAGCAAAAACCACCAGCTTGGCTTTTTACAAGAGTTTGGAGACTTCAAAAGAAGAAAAGGGGGCATAAAAAGAGGAATTTGATAGAAAACAGAAAAAGGGACGAGGGTGGAGGGGGTGAACGAGGAGAAGCGAATAGTCCCATTTAAGGTCGAGCTCACATACAGTAGGGCCTTCTGTTCATGGCCATGGTTACAAACAAATCACTTATTCTTCAAGTGAGAGTGAGAAATACACAAGCTTTCTGAGTATATGATGTATAAAAAAGCTAACTGCATTTGAACAAGCAATGTGCATGACATTTGTTTCCCAACTATTGTGCAATGTCAAGTTGGTTACTTTTTACCACTCTATTTTGAAGTACACTAGAGGAATGTTATCCGAATAAAATCTAGTTTAGTTATTTAACGATTTTTTTAAAACACTAACTAGCGCATTAATATGAAAATAAGTGAAGAACCATAATGCAAAAAGGCTATCAAAATGCAATAGGTCACATTAAAGTTATAATTCCTGTATAAACCCCAAACATGTATGCTATCACAACACATACGTGTTTTGAATACTAAGTATATGCTTTGAAGTAAATGTTGCACAGCAGGATCAATGCTCTTCCCTGAACCTAGCATGAACTCGTTTGTTTATATAGCAATACTAGCAATATGCTGGTAATGACAAGCACCTGAAAAGAACCGCAAACTACATGTGGCGTGAAGAAACGGCTACTGATTGACACCGTCTGAGTAGCTGAGAGTAAAAAGAATGGGAGGGGGACAAAAAATCCATCAGGATCTCTCAACAACCCTAGACGGTTCCTGCCGTAAAAACCCCGGTCGCTTTCCCTCCCTCTAACACCTATTCCCAAATATCAGTCAACACTTCTCCCGGGGTGCACAATGGGATGGGTTCTTGTGTCAGCCCGGAGGCCCTCTCTGTGTCCCCTCCGCTAAGCTATCCTCTGTTTGGGAAACAAAGCGCTCTGAAATGAGAGGCCTCCTTATCAGCTCTCCAGCCAGAGACTTGATTTGCATCACAATGCGAAGGCAGAGGGCGGATGGCTGCTGATGGAGGGACAGGTAGAAGCCGACTGCAGTTATCAGTAGATGCTGTTCATTTCCTGCCTGGTATTGTGTTTCTGTCCTGAACTGGTCTCTCTGTATCCTCTGTACACAAGTATTCCAGGTGGACCGTCCTATGCTAATCCCAGTGTCAACCTAGACAAAGTGCCCCAGTGGTAGGAAAATGGCCATATCTACAAGCAGAAACACACACAATATACGCCACACTAGGGCAAAGTAAATACACAAATGCAAAAACAGGATATGAACACACACGATGATCCTATGCTGGGAAAATATGTACACAAAACAGGGGTGTCAAAAATATTTAAATATTTATATGAATGAACATTTATTTGTATTATTAAATTTATACATTTTTAAAATATTTTTAAAATAACTTTTACATTTAAAATATTTAGTANAATAATTAGTAAATAATTTAAATAATAAAATAAATTTTCTATTTATAAAAAAACTTTTAACTCTTAAATTATTCAAATAAAATAAAAATATTAAGAAAAATATCCTCAATTACCTCTATATTTAGGTACACTGAAAAAGAAAAATCTGAAATTGCAAGTCAATTACAAAGAAACAGCAAATAACACTGAATTAAACATGACAGGGTAAGATCTAGTGGGTGAGGGTCAATACCCACAATGCCATGCACATGCATACATACTATAAACATTTCATTGTTGCCGAAAAAAGTAGTCTAGGTTCAAATC
The DNA here is from genome assembly GCA_003731715.1 of Anabarilius grahami. Taxonomy (NCBI): domain Eukaryota; kingdom Metazoa; phylum Chordata; class Actinopteri; order Cypriniformes; family Xenocyprididae; genus Anabarilius; species Anabarilius grahami. The sequence continues at coordinate 4,061,969 of RJVU01017312.1, forward strand.
CATTTCCTGAAAAACTGACTTTGGTAACAATAAACAAGTAGTGCAAACAAATCAGGCCACATGAGTAACAGGAAGTGAGCTATGACCTTGAGTTTCTTTATTCTGGTTCAGCCTAAAAGTCTAAGAATCACAAGTATACAAGTCTAAAAGCACAAAATAACAAGTGTCAGCTTCATGTGTTTTAAGTGTTGCAACACTACTTTTAGCTGAGCAGCATATGACGCATTGGCTGCGGAACAACTATTCTTTCACAATAGAAGAGCAGATTTTGTGTACGTGACTGTGGGTGTGATTGAATCTTCAGTGGAGCACTGTTCCCAAATCTAGTCTTGGCATGTGAGCGTGTGTGTGTTCAGTTCTGCATGGGCGCTCGTCCAGCGAGTGTCTCTAAAGACTCCCATTTGATTTGCAAATATAGTTCTCTGCGTCTCAATTCCTCTTAAGTATTTCAGCGTGTTGGGCGTGTATTTGCGTGTTGCTCGCTTTGCATTTCTCAGAACATAATCCTGCTTCCCTCCACTGAAAGCTCCATGATTTTGCTTCGCCTCAAATTACAACCCCATACCGCTGAGTTGGGTGGACAGACTGCTTTGTTGTGCATGTAGCCAGTGTGGCAGACGGGCCACAGATTGGCCAGGTTTTTTGGAGCGGTGTGATTGATAGACTGACTGGCAGGGCCCCCTCTCTCCGAGCGGTGCCTGATGGGCAAGGACACACAGCCATCCTGGCTGCCAACTTCCTGATGAGGGGAACCGACCATGGCTCTTTCTCTGTTTCTGTGTCTCATTGCCCACGGCTTCCTGCCATCACCCAGATCCTCCTCACATGCTGTTGTCATCGTACCACCTTATACTACACAACCCCATTTCCTTCCTCTCCATCGCATCACTGTTTCTTTCCGCTGGATGTATTCTCATTGATTGCAGGCTTTATCTTACCACAAGCTGTTTTTCGACATTTCTAAATTCACATATTGCAGTGAGAGTAAAAATGTTGATGTATTGCAAGAAATAGCCATTTAAACAAAGAACTGAACTAATTCCAGATCCTATTTTGCCATTTAATTGGCAAATTTACTTTAAAAACGTCAATTTTGTACTTAAAAAAACAACTAATGCTAATGGGGGTGGGGGGATATGTTTTTGAACACACACACACACACACACAAAAAAAATCAGTAATTGACCAAATTAAAAAATTAAAATTAAACTTTTTAAAGTACTGAAAGAAACAAACGATCAAACAAAGATATGAACAATTTCCAGATACTATTTTGTAAATTACTTGGTAAATGGCCAAATAAAAAATTTACTAACTAAACTAACTAAAAAATGCAATGCACTCTCTCTCTCTCTCTCTCTTTCTCTCTCTCTCTCTCTCTCTCTCTCTCTCTATATATATATATATATANNATCTCAATGATAATGACAAAAATACTATTTTTGAACACAAAAAAAATCCATACCCTTACCAATTGACAAAATAAAGAATAAACAAAATTGTGACCGGTGACCGATGCCAATAAGCAGATAATTGTTTTCATGTAAAAAAAAACAAAAACAAAAAAAACTTTAATTTAGAGGTTTACCTACCTAGTAAAATTACTTATGGAAGCCAGTTTAAAAATAACGTCTCTGCACCAATAACAAAAGAAGTGTTAGTTATGGAGCTGAGAGGTGTGTGTGCTTTCATTAAAGGTGCTGAGCAGTAGCAGTTGCTGTCAACAGCTGTCTGTGAGCTCATTACCTGATCTCCCCCTCCTCTCCTCCCCTTTTTCTACTCTTTTCCCTCTATCCTTCCCTCTCATGTGCTACATCCCAGGCCTGTAAAAAAGGAGGAGTCCTTCCTGTTGCACTAAGGCCCTTTCTGAAAGGAAGCCCTGTGATAAAACTGGGCTGCCATCCAAGAGATGGCCCAGAGGGAAAGACAGAAAAAGAGAGACAGAAACACTTACATACACCCCAGACTGGACAAGACTGAAGGAATTTACACTCTCATGTTATAACCAGCATACAGGCATGAATACATACATGAAGACATGCGTATGTGGTTATCATTCTCAGTCATGGAATCAGCCAGGAATAGGTCTTCTGTAGGTCAGCGCCATCACACAAGTTGAACAAAAGGGCAACAGGTATGTTGGCTGGGATGGTTCACTCAAAAATTAGAAGTGTCATCATTTTGGCCCTGTTTACACCTGGTATTGAGATGCGTTTTGGTCAATTGGATCACAAGTGACAACGCTAAATACAGGTGTAAACTGGGTCTAAAACATTTTAAGTTTGTCCACTTTCAACCACTTCCAGAGGTAGTCGAAAACGCATTCGACTGGATTGCTTTCGTAGTGTAAACGCTCATGTGTTTGAACAGCTACTAAAGACGCCTACTCTCCGCCTACTGACTTAATACGTAAACATTATGGTAAGCGCGCTAGCCAGACGGGATTTAAACTTTGTCGGCTGAAGACCCAAGTTTAGTTCGAAGACAAAACACATAAAGCACAATGTTCTCTCACCATTACTGAATTCTAACAAGCACTCACAGCGTTCGGCGTGGTCTTGCGACTGTCAGAGCAGAAACGAAAGCTGATGCTCTCCATATGTTTTTCCGTCGTCTCAAGGTACATTTATATGTGAATTGCACAAGCTTATTTTGTCCATTAGATCGAAAGTTCTGAAAAAACCCATACATTTACCCGTCTATACACCCTCCCCTCAAAGAAATCAGGACAGAAGTGGTTGAAAGTGGACAAAATAGACAGATTAAAAGACCAGATGTTAATGGAAATGTATCTCCCTCGTCTACTTGTGATCTGATCGACCAAAACGCATCTTAATACCAGGTGCAAACAGGGCCTTATTCATATTGCATCATTCCAAACGGGCATGACTGGAATAACAAAAGAAGATTTTTTTTTTTTTAAATGTCTCTTCTTTTTGTCAGTCAATGGGGACTCCATTGACTTTTAGTGTATGGACTGTGTTCTGTAGAATAAAAAAGTCATAGATGTTTTGAACGAGATAAGTAAATGATTTTTGGGTGAACTATACCTTTAAACTTAAAATACCCTCAGTGTGCATTCAGTGCTGACTTCCTACATTTCATAGACCCCATTTAAGACATGTCTGGATGAAGGTGAGCCAGCATTTGGCCTGAATGACCCCTGAATGAGTGGCGCTAGCACATCAATGGACTCAGAGAATCAATCGCCCACACTTGAGTCCTTCCTGGATTACAGGCAATCAGACACCCTTTCAACTACGGCTTACACAGATAGTGGTCTCTCCATTACCAAAGACATCTTTTTTCTGGTCTGGTAACCAGAAGTTTGCTGGTTTAAGCCTCACAAACTCCATCGATCTTCCATTTGGATCCATCATGCCCTTGAGCAAGTCATTTAACCTTGGGTTGCCCCAGGGGCTTGTCTCTATAATAAATGTAATTTGCAATATGTAAGCTGCTCTAGATAAAAGCATCCACTAAAAGACTATTTAATTAAAAATAAAGATTTCAATTAGAATCAAAAAGGTTTTTATAGCCCAAAGCCATAGGGAATCCTCCATAAAGACCTTTTTAAATCCCTAGTTCTTTAGAAAGCCATCTATTCAGTGGTTTTTTCAAAGAAACTAGAGCCTACTAGATCTTTTTTTAATCTCTAAAGAACCATGCAGCCAAAATAGTGCTGCAAAACAACAAATTGACTAGTTCTAAACACAGCCCATTTAGTAAACCATTTAAGGGACTTTTGTCCTATTCCTCTAGTAGGACTCCATCCAAACAGACAGTGAGGGGTAATCAGTGCACAAAGACCAGGAATGAAGGCCTGATTCAGAGAAGACAGATTTCTGGTACAGACATCCAAATTTGCAACTCCACTGAATCTCCAGCACCCCTACCAGGCTTCATCTGTGCTGTCAACCCCTGAGTGAGAGTGTCTCCTCTAATTCCTCTCCACTCCAATGGCTGGATGCTTCCTCCATGGACACAGCCATTGATCAAGCCAACAGGCAGCGAGACAGCCTCATCTAACCATTATCTTTGATCTTCTAGTCCTTGCAGACTTCCTCTCACCATCTGTCTCTGCTCACCTGCTTTAAGACAGACAACTTAGCTTGAGTCACAGCCTGAAGTGTCTCTCGGCTCAGGACTGGGGCAGAGGAGCTCCTTGTTTGGCCCTTATTGCTTCCTTCCCCAAACAATAGAAACCACAAAAGAAGAAGAAGCAGCCAAACTATGAAGACTGACACCTTAATCCTGCAAAATAAAGTGTTGGAGTAAACTGGAGATGTTTTGGACTTGCTTGGGTCTCATCAAATTGTCCTGATCCCTAATTAGCAAGTAACTTGTATAGTACTTGCATGAGCTCAATGCTAAACTTTGCTTTGCATAAGGAGTACCCAACAGAGTTGTGGCTTCCTGCTGTGTACATGATTTGTGGTTGATTCTCATAGCAGCTGAGGGTTTTTTGTGTATAAATACAGTCTCTTTCACTATCAGTCCAACAGCCTGGCACACTTCTGTTCTTTCTAAGGGCGAGTCTGTGAGAAACTTCTGCTTTGACTATAGGGGAAATTACAATATGATGTGTGCTTACGTGAGTGGAATTTTTCACTTTCGTGTGGCAGCACGCCTTCAGTGACTGCCCAAGATGTTAGGGTGTGGATGGGCACACTTCGTGGAAACTGGCAATTGTTTCAGAGTAACACTGCGTGCGGTTTGATGTCCTCTCGAAACCCCGGATAGCAACAGACTGATCTCACCCGTAACAGTGAAGGAAGTCACCTTGAGAGACAAATCCAACCCCATCTTTGACTAAACCACAATGCGCTTTTTATTTAGAGCCAACACAGCTTTTCTAAATGGAGCGTAGACCAGCCAAGCCATAGACATCATCCACCAGACAGACGGTGTCATCCCTGCTCATACTAAACACTGCGCTGAGTCTTCAGACAGCAGATGATCGTTTAAAAAGATGGATGTGTGGGGGTAAAGTACAGATGGTCTGTTCTAACAAGCATCCTTGAGCTCTTGTATCCATTTATCTTTTACGGCTGATTTAGG
>RJVU01017312.1:4087888-4099024 GCA_003731715.1 Anabarilius grahami
TAAATCCAGTTCTAATCTACATTGCAAGTGAGTGTCAAAAAATTCAAGTCTTCTTGCTTTGGTACTAAAACAAAATAAGGTAAAACATAAAACAGTTATTTGCAGATCAGACTGCAAAACATTTGTTCATGAAGACCATTATTGAAAGGATTATATACTAATTTAAACGTCTTGATCTGGCTGCTGCATTCATTTGCACAAAACACATGTCTGTGATTGGTTAAAATGCTCAAACTCAGCAAAAATCAGGTCATAAAAAAAAACTAAAACACGGAATGCTGTAATCATCACTTCACTAAGCACTGCAGCTGGAATCATATTTGATTTATTGTGCAACCCTAAAATGAGTGCTTGTCGTATAATGTTTCAATCTAACATCTCCCAGAGCTTTTGAATCAGTTTGTCATATGCAAATACGTCACCAGATATGGTCTCAATTATATAACCGTGCACAAAAGCACTATTACACTGCAGTAAGTAGGCTGCACATATTTATGCGTTTACTGTGTGAAAGTGTGTGACTGTACTGATCTATTCCTGCGGGGGCAGCGAACAACAAAATGTTTGCCTTTCACTCGATGAAAAGCTGGAACAAGCACGCTGTTCTTTTTTATACAATACAAATGCCTTCACACAACAACTTGGCCCTGGTCGCAACAATAAAAACTCAAGCTCGCAAGCCAAAAGGGAACTAATATCATTGATATGTGCGGCAAAAGAGCGAGAGAGACAGCTGGACTGTGCACGGCCCTAACAGGAGTATTAGATTAGAGCCACACGGTCTCCGTCTGGTTAAAGGAAATGACCAAGCAGCCTTTCAAAACATCCCTCTTGGCGGCTTGGAGCAAGGCCTCCTCCCCTGATTGGTAAAAGGTTTCAGGAGCGTTTGAGGGCTCAGTTGAGATGCTATCACATGGTAAGTGCTGGTAATGGGCTTCCAACTGTTTGTTTGAAGAGCTCCGATAATGACAGGGATCAACTGATAGCGACTTCTGCAGGCCGGCACGTAAGACTCCCACATGGAGACTCACACCGGTGACCCCACGTGCACAGCTGCTTTACACACTCGGTGTCAAAACAACGGCGGAGCTCCAAAGATGGACATTTCACCCCCAAAAGCTTTGAGTAGGAGAGAGAAACCTCTGTGTTATATGATAAAAAAAAGAGCAGCATGTTAAAAAACAGCTAGAGAGAACAGAAATTACCATGCTGGACCAGGAATGCTTCTTGGTGTAGGGTTGAAAAAAAAACTTTTTCAAATCAGACTAGTCAGTGTATTCCTGAATGACTTGTCAACTAATAAATCTTAAGAAAGCCCTATGTAATTAGGCTGTATTCACCTGACACCAACCGGATACCTGACCCTGACCCTGACCCCAAAGAACTGCATTATTAAAGGGGACCTATTATGCAAAATTGTGTGTAAACAACCAGCCTAATGGTAAAACTCCACCCACTCTTTTTTTATAATCCCCATAAATGATAAACAGTCTCTCCAAATGAGCAGTTCCAGATTTCCTCCTACTCTTACAGAATGGTACAGAAGCCCCACCCACAACTGGGGAAGATCTGCCCTATTAGCTTAGCTCCTCCCCTGAGTGAGCTGTACACAGTCTGCCATGTTTATCTCCTCATCAGAGCATTTAACAGTAGCATTCAAGTTAGAAAAGTATTCTTATTGAAGCTACTAAAGTTATTTAATCAAGAGCAATGAGTGATTTTCTGTTTTCTGATTTTCTCTTTTGTTGTTTGGTTCACATTAACAGCATACACCGCAGTAGGTACTGTATATTACGCTGCTGTAGATCTAACATGTGATTTCTTTCCCTGCTGTTTACATTCACAGACATAATCGACTGTGTTTGTGAACTTTTGTGTGTTTTTGACATAACCGTGTGTGTATTTCACAGTTTAAGCGCAATAAGACGTGTAAGAGAAATCAGTTTAAGGGGGAGGCGAGATGTGTGTGCTCAGAAAACCATATATCAGAAGTTTAAATTGATATGGCTTTAAATGCATGCAAATAACTTTCACGATGACGAAGAACTCCGATATCTCGTGAGCGTGATCAAGATTTAGATGATAATAAAAACCAAACAGATGTTTGGTTAGTTTTGGCAGAGTATCCGAAGCACGAGTTGTACAGACTCTGCCCTCTTTTGGAAAGTGGGGTGGGGAGCAGCAGCTCATTTGCATTTAAAGATGCATGCACGAAAACAGCATGTTTTTCCTTCCACTCAAAAATGGGCATTTACAACATGGTATAATAAATGATTTGTGGGGTATTTTGAGCTGAAACTTCACAGACACATTCAGGGGACACCAGAGACTTATATTACATCTTGTAAAAGGGGCATTATAGGTCCCCTTTAAAATGGTTGAAAAGGAAAACTGACAATTTTGCAATGAAACAAAAAACAAATTTTGGTATGTAAAAATTTGGTATTGAAACAATTTTCACTCAGAAATTTGTCTAGTAAATTTACAACTATTTACAAAGAAATGGCAAGTAACACATTGAATTAAACATGAAATTTTGATGTAGAAAGACTGAAATTAAATTTTCTTGTAATACATTCCTCTAATAATATTAGTTTTATTTACAACTTAGAAAAGTCTTTTATTATTTTAAATATTTGATTTTATTATTTGCATTTAGCATCATTTTTCCTACAGTCACAGCCCTATCAGAACTGCTGGTGTAGAGAAATGGTATAAGGATCTATCTCAGGTGATCCGATCACAAGTGGTGAGATAAGACAGATAAGGTCTCTGATTTTGTAGCTCATACAGTAGAGGATGGCGCTAACAATGCCAAGGTCATGGGTTCGATTGACAGGGAATGCATGTCTGTCAAATGCATAAATGTAAATATACAAACATAACTCACTTCATCATTATGTTACAGCACAAAAAAGTTAAAAACTGTGAAAAATATATTTGTTTAAAAAAAAGTTATATCAATGTCAGCTGTCAGCTCTCTGCCAACTGCACATCTTCGGAAGGTGCTTGAACCTGTCAGCAAGCATATCTGCTTGAACACACCTATCTGAAGTTGGCCAAAGCATGATCTTCTCTGGGAAATGATACACACCGGCCTATGGAAGAATGGAGGACTAACACGCAGACGCACTCAAAGACAGGGCCTTCAGTATGTTGGGCCTTTATGAGCTGGGAATTTTTGCAGTCTAGCCGACAGTCAGCTCTGACAACAATAAAGAGGCCTGTTAAACCAACTCCTGCAAAAACAGCACTGAGCCGATTGCTCGTCTGCCTTTGTTTCCCCTCGTCTCAGAGCCAGGGATGAGAATGGCTCAGTAAAACAACTTGTGACATGCCTGTCTAAAAAGAATGTCAAAAGGCATACCCAAAAGCAAATTAGGGCCTCTGTGGTCTTGACTCTCACCCAATTCCTGGCATTGCTTAGGGGCCGATGTGCTTTTGGATATGCAAACGACCAGAGGGAGGCAGAAATTGTTTCCAGTTTAAAAATGAGTAAAATTTGCCTTTTTAAAAGTCACTGTGAATTACCATTTGCAACTCATTTTATTTTAGTGGTTCTAACTCAGAGTAAAAACTACACTCTAAAAATTAAAAAAAATGCTGGGTTAAAAACAACCCAAGTTGGGTTAACTATGGACAAACCCAACCACTGGGTCAAAACAACCTAATCACTGGGTTTATCCATATTTAACCCAACTTGGGTTGTAGTTTTATTTAACTCAACTATTGATTAAAAAATTACTATATGGCTGGCTTAAAATGAACCCAAAATAGGTTGGAAATTAAAAATCAGACACATAATTACTAGAGGCAACAGTAACAATCAAAAGGTGAACATTTATTAATAAGCAATTCAATAAATGTTTATTATTTAATTATTATTAATTAAAATTATTACTAAATGTACATTTATATAACATATTAATAAATGTTAAAAAATAATGTTTAAAATGAAAAAAAAACAAAAAAGTTTAATTCCAACCTATTTTAGGTTTATTTGTTAACAATATCCAATAGGCCGTGTGGCCTAAGTGACATCAGTGGAAAGGAAAATCATTTCAGAGGAAGGATAAGTTTAAAAATTGGAAGTAAAACAAGAATTCAAATAAGGTTAAGGTTGCACGGTTTTCGACAAAGCCAATTTCAGGCCGTCTGCATATGCAAGGCGAAATATGTTTCTCATTTTCATGACCAGGAAACAGAGAAGGCTTGTTTATTGTGTATCCGTCAATGCGTTTTCACAGCAGGGTGTGTTATTGGATTCCACCGCACCAGGACGTCATCCCCAGGTGCTTCCATCACCCCTCCCTCGCTCTCTCTTTCTCCCTCTCTCTGTAAATACCTATTGGATTAGGTGGGCAGCTGTAGGGGGGTGGGTACTGATTGACATCTAAAAGGCTTGAGTGTTGTTCAGACTTGCAGAGGAGTAAAAGAGGCACAGCAGGAGACGGCGAGTAGTGTATATCTGTGCGTGTGTGTGTTTTGAGGAGGGGGAACGCATAGTCTTCTGCTTTGTTGTTGCCATCCAAACCCATCACAGATTCTCCCCTCAGGACTTGAGATGAGATTTCAGATGTCTGTGGCTTGTGTTTTCCCCTAAGCTACTGTCTAAACAAGAAAAATCCACAGACTGCTCACATTCTTGCAACACACTCTGGATCTAAAGAGCCAGTGAATGTACTACACCTCAGCAAAAAAAATACAAATAATAATTAAAAAAACAGAATATCTTTTGTTGAAAAACTCTTGACAGCTGGTTTGTGAAATCCGCTATTTTTCTGGAATGCTATAAAATGCATTGTAAAGGCATATTAAACCTACAAAAAGTATTTTTGCAGCATAAAATATCTGTTAAATTGCTCTTTTCCCCTCTCTCTGCCATCTGTTGTATCTCTATCCTCTCACACACTTTGCTTCTGCAGTAGGATGTAAAACAGCGCCCCCTGTGACACTAGAATCAAACGCTGGACATTTTCTCTCTACAGGATAAAAAATGCCTGTTAGAATTGCCTTTTTTTCAGGAAACAAAACTAGCTATCTTGCAAAAAATTGTAAGACTTCAAGAACATTAGTTGTAGGACACTTTGAGTTGATGCTCTTTGATAAACGAGTCTTTAAAGTTATCTTTCTCCTCTTACTTATTCACAGCAAAACAAGAATGTTTCTGAAATACCATGAAACTCATACTATGTATACTTTACACACTGCATGTATAGCCTTTTACTTCTACCAAAATGTGCAGCATGCAACAATCCATACTGCACGTATCAAAATTCTAGATACCAGCCATAAATTTTACATTTCAAAATTAATTCTGCTTCACATATATTATTTTTTAAAAAGCACTATACCATGTAAAAAGTCATATTTTTGTGATTGATTTTTTTTAGTTTAATATAAAATGCATTTGAAAAGTAGCATGATGAAGGCACGACTAAAAAGTTTCCAAGACCTACATATGTACACCTACACATTCAAATGTAGAAAGGTAAAAAAATAAAAAATGGTCCCCAGAAGTACCCGAAGAAACACCTTCTTTTGTAAGAATCTAATGCAAACATTTTCAGTAAATTAATTCCATTCATGTAATAAACAAAAGCAGTACAGGTACAATACTCACACAACGCTGCCATCTCTTTGGGAAGGTCCGCCCCAAACCGCCCAAACAGGCTACTATTGGCCAGCAGGTCGAAGGGGGAGTGGCTCCGAATGGAATTGAAGGCAAAGGGGTAGACAGCAGGTGGGAAACCGGTCATGTGACCCACCTGCCGTTCCCGGTTGGTTGCCATGGCGATGGTTGCTTGCCAAAGGCTGGTCGGGCCTGTCGTGTGCTTCAACGGACTGTGTGACAATGCTGGCAAACTTCTCAAGTATGCGTCACGGCTCCGCGTTCACTTGTACGACAGGACGTACCTTCAGGAGGAAACACATATGGTATGTTAAGCATTTGTTCAAAGAATTATAAACAGTAGTACAACAGTTCAGTGAGTTCAAGCTGCTGCACCACATTGCACATTTACTCACTTTCATGTTGTTTCAAACCTGAGTTTTTCATTAGTCACTGATAAATTTCCCTCACAGCAAATTGGAGAGCACTTGTGACTGGATCGCTGGCTTAGTGGGTTAAATGGAACAGTCCAATTCGAGAACGAATCACTCAAGACTCAAGTCAGATGATTAATTGAAAAGAATGACTCAAAAAAAAGATTTGTTCACTAAGTTCACTCACTCACTTTTATTAACTCACTAAAAGCTTAGTTCACACAAAAAATGTTTACTCACCCTCATGTCGTCCCAAACTCGTAAGACTTTCGTTCATCTTTGGAACACATGAAGATCGTTTTAATGAAACCTGGAAGAATTCTGACCCTCCAGTCTACGTAACTACCATTTTGACCCTTCAAAAAGTTCATAAAGAGATCGCAAATCTAATCTAAATTAAATGAGTGGTTTAGTCCAAGTTTTTTTTAAGTGAGTTGATCACTTTATATGAAGACTAATGATTAGGCTTTCATTTTCACATATAACCACTGATTAGCAAACATATACAGAAGCTCAACTGTACTTGCTTGAAGTGTGAGAACAAATCTCATTGGTTCTTGCAGAAGCTCAAACGTGCTTCGTAACATGAGATTGAACCTCATTGGTTCTCGTGCGTCGAGCAAAAATGCTTGAGCTTCCATTTACCATAATTGATGTGCAAGTTGATGAATGTTTATATGTGAAAAAAAACCTAAATTCAATCTGTTCGTCATATAAAGCGATCGTGTCTCTTCAGAAAATTTGGACTAAACTGCTAAATTCGTATGGATGTTTACGTTCTCTTTATGAACTTTTTAAAGCGTCAAATTGGTAGTTGCGTAGCTGTTCAATCCAAATGTTATGAAGTGACGAGAATACTTTTTGTGCACCAAAAAAAAACAAAAGTGATGGGCGATTTCAGAACACTGGTTCATGAAGCTTCGAAGCTTTACGAATCTTTTGTTTCGAATCAGTGGTTCGGAGCATAAAAGTCACGTGATTTCAGTAAACAAGGCTTTGTTATGTCACAAGTGTTTCAAAATTTCAGTGGTTCGCATGACTTTGGCAGTTTTATACACGCTCCGAACCACTGATTCAAAACAAAAGATTCGTAAAGCTTTGAAGCTTCATGAAGCAGTGTTTTGAAATCACTAGATACTGTTGAATAAAGTTGTTTTGTTTTTTGTTGCACAAAAAGTATTCTTGTCGCTTCATAACATCAAGGTTGAACCACTGTAGTCACATGAACTGTTTTAAATACGTCTTTAGTACATTTCTGGGCCTTTGAAAGTGTAAATTAACTGGATGTCAATGCAGGCCTCACTGAGCCATCTGATTTTATCAAAAATATCTTCATTTGTGTTCCAAAGATGAAACGAAGTTCTTACGGGTGTAGAACGACATGAGGGTGAGTAATTAATGACAGAATTTTCATTTTTGGGTGAACTAACCCTTTAAGTAGAGTCCAGGCCTTCAGTTAATAAATATGTTCCTCACACAAACCTATAATATGGCTTCAGAAGACTTAAAGTACAGAGCATAAATCAAATGGATAATTTGCATCCTTTTTGAAGCTTCAGTTCTATTCATTGTAATGGCATGGAACATGTGACTAGTACATTGTTAAAAATTAAATTAAGGTGTGGAATAATATGAGGGTGAATACATGATAACAGAATGTTAATGCCTGCTGTTGAACTAATCTTTTAAGAAGCCCTAACATCACACAAACAGCAATCTGAGAGTTTCATCAGCTTAACAACAACCCAGCAACCAGCGCAAAAGAGCGCTTGTGTGTTTGAGATGAGGGTGGAGTCTGAAGGAAAACGATGGGGTGATATGTAAAAATGGAGAGAGGAAAAGAAAGAGAGTACAAAAAAAAGTAATGAAGGGGAGGGAGGAAAATAATAAAGTAGTAAGGAAAAAGTTAGGTTGAGGCAGGAGAAGAGAAACAGAGAAAAAGTGCTCTCTTGTCTGCTCCGTTTTGAAAGATGTCCAGACGTTTGTGGTGTTTCCAGGCTATTCCATATGATTTAAACCACCCAAACTCCACAAGAAAGAGCTTCTCTGTTTGTGCTGCCAGTCTCTTAACCCCGCACGACTACAGTCGGCCTCTCACAGACCTGAGGCCCCAACACGGGCTCCATTTGAGAAGATGAGAGCTAGAGAGGAACTGAAAGAGGCGGCAGCTTGTTTGTCCAAACTGTTCTGCATCTTTTCAATCATGTTTCTACTCAATTTCTTTCACAAACACTTTTTTATTCATTCTATTTAACTTCTTTAATGGACAAGCAAGGGCAAAAATGAAATCAGAAACTCTGTAAACCTCAATAAATTATGTTAGAATTATGCTTAAATCAAGAAAGCAAGATTCCTGGAACCAGAAACTCCGAATCTTTACTAAATTCTGTTAAAACAAGAAGGCAACATTCCCGATGTCTTAATATATTACGCCATTTCAATTCTCAAAAACATTTATCTTGTTTTCTGAATGTTTACATATTCACACTGGAAGACAGATTTTTTTTAAAATCTCTCTTGCGCACACTTTTCAATAAGACAAAACCCATCTTCATCACTGCAGTAGTGAATGCTGGGCTGTCCCCTTCCAGTTTTTGTTCCTTCTCCCTTGAGTGATTTTTATGAGTGGGTGGTGCTGGCGGCTTGTTGTTTAAATGTGGTTTTTGAAAAATGAGCTGAGCCAAAGAATTCAGCGCTTTTTGGAAGTGCTGTGGTTTGTGAATCAGGCTAAAAAGCAAGGGAAAAATCATGCTCATGAATTCGGCATAAACATAGACCGAGCTGAGAGAGAGAGAGAAAAAAAGGAGACTGATTCAGTGACGGAGTCCGGGCACTGGGGGGCACTAGGGGGGCGGCACTCTGGCCAGGAAAGAAGCCTGGGCTTTCCAAAACACACATTCATACAGTCTCTTTCTCACTGTCGCATAAAAACACTTGCACCTGAACACATAGTATTTGAGAGAAATACTGTGCTCCCTTTCCATAACCGATGCACACAGCTCTACTGTAATCCACACAATGAAACCCAAAGACAACTCTTTCCACACACACACACACACACACACACATCAAGAGTGTTTCTTGGGCACCTTTGTCGAATATTTTAAAACACATTTTCACGCTTATTAGTTTAAGTTATCTACTAATAATGTCCAACAGTGGATATGCATGCATCACAGGAAAAATTTTGTCAATTTTTCTTGATATAACTTACATCACATCTCAAGTTACAGATTGTTTAATAGCATTCTGTGGTTGAAATGACATTTTAAACATTTTATAATAAACTGGCCGACCTGTTTGTCTTGCAAATATCATAGCTAGCATTATAAGTATCCTAAATACACACAATTAAATAATATTTTCTCACTTTTGGAATGATTTGACACAGTTACACCTTGACTGAAAATTACAAACAATAAAAACTGTAATATTTGTTTATTGATTTTACTTTGTCACATCATTGACACTGTTAACCAAGTGCACTATTTTTTATTTTTTTTTAAACATATTTAAAACAGTTCATGTGACTACAGTGGTTCAACCTTAAATGTTATGAAGCGACGAGAATACTTTTTGTGCTCCAAAAAAAAAGAGAAAAAAAAGACTTTATTCAACAATATCTAGTGATGGGCGATTTCAAAACACTGCTTCATGAAGCTTCGAAGCTTTACGAATCTTTTTTTTATAATCAGTGGTTCGAAGCACGTATCAAACTGCCAAAGTCACATGATTTCGGTAAACGAGGCTTTGTTACGTCATAAGTGTTTCGAAACATTTTGAAATTTCAATGGTTCATGTGACTTTGGCAGTCTGATACACGCTCTAAACCACTGATTTGAAAGAAAAAAAGATTCGTAAAGCTTCGAAGCTTCATGAAGCTGTGTCTTGAAATCGCCCATCACTAGATATTGTTGAATTTTTTAGAACGGGTTTAGAACGTCATAAGTAATTAATGACAGAATTTTCATTTTTGGGAGAACTAACCCTTTAAGACTGAAAAAAAAAATCCATACATAAAATGCATTTTAAAAAATAGCAAAAATAAGTGATGCAGGTATAATTAAAAAGACCTTCATGTAACAAAAAAAAAATACTGGGACATAATAGCGCCCAAAGAAACATCCGAAAACAGAATCTTTTGTAAGAATGTAAAGCAAAAGCATTCATTAATACATGCTAAAAAAATATTTTTTCTCCCAATGTGCCATTTTCTTCCATGGCTCCAGCATACACATCTGCCCAACACACACACACACACACACAAACACACACTCAATCCAGCCTCTCTGGTTCTGTTTCTTTCAGCAGAGCCAGTTAATTACAGCCTACTGCTGCAGGCAGCTTCAAACCACCACTAATTTAGAGTTCCATTACAGTAAACTCTTCCACATGTGCTTCCAAGCTAGGGTGGCCACGTCTAAGGAAGGAGCTCTGCAGATAGGCACACGCCCATAGCCAGCCACAACAAGGCCTTGCCATCTCCCCCCCCTCTCTCTTTTCCTCCAGGTCTGGTTTTCATCTGTGACTGTGTGCCCACGAACCCATGCCTGCCCACATCGCCCCCCTTCCCCAAACCCCCTCCCGCTCCAGCTCCGTCCATGACCCCTCAGAACTGTTCCATATGTAACAGATATCATTTAGAGCTCACCATTCAAAACCACACACTGCCGTAGTCAACGTGTTTACCCTGGAGACCGAGGCAGTACAGAATAAATTCTTCGCAATTGCAGCAGATGAAGCCGCTCGCTGTCAGGCCAAATGCGCTATTCGCTGAATTGAAACTGTTACTGTGAACTAAAATGATATCGTAATTATGTTTTCCACACATATCAGTCAAGGTTAGGAAATATTTGTTATATATCCACCGGGAATGTTACCAGAATTCAATTTCATTTGAAACGCTGCAAGGCATAAATTGTAATCAGATATCATTATGTGCTAAAGCAGTCAATTAAGATGACAAAATATAAGACAAAAGACTATTCAAGACAATAGACAAAAGAAAAATCATCTATTTTCTTAGATTAATTCTCAGATAAAATTAAGATTATTTTAAGTTTTTTATTTAATTTTTTAAATATATTTGAT
>RJVU01017312.1:4105348-4158701 GCA_003731715.1 Anabarilius grahami
TGTTTTTAATAAATGTTAATTTTAATTTTCATGTTTAATTTAATCTGTTACTTGCTCCTTTATAATTATTTGTGCAATGTAGCAAAAATTTAGAGTGAAATAATATTTAAAATAATAATAATTAACACAGGTGCAAGTCACACTTGTTACTTGGATTCCTTGATTCTAAGTTCTTTTTCTTTTTCTTTTTATAAATAAATAAATAACCAAACTTCAGAGGTTTGGACGTGGTTGTGACACATGGAAGACCGAGAGAGAGCAATGGAAAGAGTGATGGGATAAATAGAGTGGACGAAAGACTGTTCTGACAGTTCTGTTCCGCAATGTGATGTGGACAAGATGAGCGCAGGCACATTGCAAGTACGAATAAACAACATAAAAAATGAAGTTTTTTTTAAAGCCCCATAAAACGTCTGAACGGAGAGAAAGCGACCACGGCCAGTGAGCTTATTTATGCCCGCAGTATGGAGTATTCCTCTGTGGGAAACGAGGTTAAATAATTGGTTAAAGATCAGAGCATTAACATGATCACCACTAGATTGTAGTTGTGGTTTATTACGTAGCGTAATCAGACAAGAAATCAGATTTATAAAAACAAATGACATGGCCTCTGAGCTAAACTAGCCATTTCAGATGAACCCAGTTTATTTAATCAGGGCAATAGAAGGTAATAGATGGCGCTCATTACAGTAGCACTGGCACGGGCAAGCATTCACGCTCGTGAGTATAAACACACACTAACATAGTCACATTAATAAAAGCCCTGACACACACAGGAACTTCCATAAGCAGACGCCGGACACTCTCTCCCCTTCACACACACACAGCCTGACATATAAAGTCTTATATACACATGCAGTCAAAGAGATACATCCCTGCACACCTGCAAAAATATACAAGGGAAATAGTGATCTGATGGTTTCCTTCATAATTACAGAGTACAGAACAAAGTCCCCTCCACCTTCCCAGAACCCCCATAAACCACCTGTTCAGCCCCTCCCTGCCACTTATATTCAATTGCCCCCCAAAATTCCTGAGAGAGTCAGGGATAAACTCCTGGATTTACGATTCCAAGTCAGAAAGCTGCCAGATTAGCTATGATGAAGTAAAATTGGGATCTAGACAGATTGACAGACAGTGGGGTGGTTTAACCATGCACGTCTTCATGAAAACATTCATTTATCCATATAGTAACAAGCAACAAGTCAAACCTGCATGCAAAAAGCAAAGGGCCATTCTATCGATCATAAAAACATTACTAACTAACTAGAAGATTTAGCAAGTAACTCTGTCAATCTAAAACTGCGGTTAGGGTTGGTTGATATCAGAGACACATTTCACTGTCACTCAACAAGGAAAACGCTCTCAAGAATATGATGACAGCAGTTTAGCCAAACACACAAACACATTAAGACACTCCCGTATTCCATTACAGTTACTGTACGTCTGAGATCAGACTCCACAGTCCCGCCGGAGTCAGAGTGGGAGTTTTGGTTTTGGTGGAACGTGAATATCTGGTTTGACAATAGTTTGTTTTTCCTTGTCTCTGCTTCTTTTGTTTGAGTTCATGTAAACTCATGTTGCTGATCTTTGAGACATAAACAGCTCAAGACAGAATAGGGCTGGCCCATTCCTTTCTCATTAAAAAAAAAAAAGGAGTCGTGCATACATTTGTTTGTGCATGTGTGGAGTAAGTCTGTTGTTTTTAATGTTGTAACGCGCTCAGACTTCTCCTCGGCCCCAGATGTGAGTTTGGATGTGAACATTCTGTCACACGTTAAAAGAGGAGCTCATAAATCAAGGCTGGCTCTGACACTATTAAACACTGCTGGCATAAACTTAAAAAAAAACTTTTCAACTCATGAAAATCTCACACACAACATGTTGAAAAGCAAAAGAAAGCAAATTCTTTCAGATCACAGAGTGAGTCAGAGAAAAGCACAAAGAACAGGTGCTAAAGTCAATGCAATCAATAGAAAAGTAACACATAAAGTCCTATTATGTGCATTTGTATGCATTTTGTTACTTTTTAAAATAGAACAAATTGAATACTCGTTCAAAGTGATTTCACTGCACAATGCCAAAATGCAGTACCTTTAAAGGGATAGTTCACTTAAAAAATGAAAAGTGTGTCACTCACTATACACTCTAAAAAATGCTGGGTTAAAAAAACCCAAGCTGGGTAAAATATGGACAAACCCAGCAGGTTGGGTTAAAAGGCACCTATTATGCCCTCTTTCACATGATGTAATATAAGTCTCTGGTCTGGTCAAGTTTCAGCTTATAATACCCCACAAATTTGCCCCTATTTGGGGGTGAGCAAAAACACGCCTTTTACTATATTACTATATTGCTGGCTAAAAAAATAAATCCAAAATTGGTTGAAAAAAATGGCTGGGTGAAAACAACCCAATCCCTGGTTTTGTCCATATTTAACCCAGCAGTTTTTAGAGTGTATGATATTTTATTTTTCTGCAGGACATACAAGAAAATGTTTTGCAAAAATTCCAGGTTGGTTTTTTCCATGTAATTATAATGAATGTGGACTGAATGCTTTCAAACCTCAAGAGGGATGCAGAATAACTCATAAAAGCATCAACATGACTCATATGCTCACAAGTCTTCGGAAGCCATATGAATTAAAGTTTTTAACCGAAAATGTTCCGGTATTGAGCCAACATAAGAACCGTAAAAAATCTTTAAGATCGTTTTTGTAAATTGGATCAACCAATTCATTAAATAAAAAATCCAAGTAGTTCACAAATGACTACTTTTCTCATTAAGAGCAAGGGAAGATGATGAGTGGATGAAAACATTTCGACCTGCTCCTTGCACATTCGCTCTCATTTGGCTCCAACAGACTTGGAATATAGTGTGGGATTTTTATGGACTGTATATGGTGAGTTTGCATCCATTTTGAGGTGCAACATCTTCAGACACCATTCATTGCCATTGCAAAGAAAATACTTTTTTTTTTTTTTGTTAAATGTTATCCCTTATATCCAACTAAACTATACTCCCATTGATGTCTCTTATTGTATCCAGGTTTATAACATTAAGTCATTTATTTAACTTTAATAAAAACAGTTAATTTGGCTGTAACCATATTTTATGTTAACTCACAAAACATTTTTATGTTGCATGAGATGCTTGTGAAAACACCTTTCCCTTAACCACAGGTTGTAGGTACACAACACTTTGTCTTGCACTCATTAATCTCACATTTACAAACACATACTTAAAACGTGTAAGCCACAGGGCTACTGCATAAACACTTCAGGCTAGAAAGAAAACTATACCTGTCAGAGAAATGTTTTATATATGTCAAGGTACAACTCACTAGGAAAATGTATAGGTAAGCAGTCATCTTTTCGAACACATCGCGAATCAAGGAAACGCTTGCTCGCCAAACATCAACGCGATACGAAAATAAATGAAAACACACACACAGCGCACGCGCTACAATTAGATGAATTCAGGAGAACCGAGTCGCGCGAGCGTAGCGAACGAACGAACAAAAAGTTACGATTCTTTCATCACTCTCTCGCTTCTATTGCATCTCCTCAAGTTTAGTTTAAAATCACTCCGGCTTCTCCGTTGTTATATGTATCATATCTGACAGACATAAGATAGTCAACTTTAACAAAACATCGTTTGAACGGTTCTGTGAAAGTTAAACTCACCCGGTGTGACTGAAATCCGCGAGGAGGAGAAAAGAGAAGCTCGCGCTCTCCGTTCATCAGAGTCACTTTCACACTACACGGTCGTTTCTTTCTATCTTCTTCCTTTACTCTGCCTCGCTCTCTCTTTCCCTCCCTCCCTCTTTCTCTTCTTTTCGTCTCTCTTAGAAATAATTATGCGCTCTGATTCATGAACCCTGTCTGGGTCACGTGACTCCACCCTTCAAATATACAGCACATTTTTCACAAGCCACAAAATGCCTAGAGGGAAGAAACAGAGGCAAGCTTAAATTTCTGTTTTTAATTCTCTGCCTCTCTTTCTTTCTTTCTCCCTCTTTTTCTCACTCCTTGAACTCTGTGTATTCACAAAGTGACATGCACTGAGTAGCACATGATGTAGGAATGGCAATGAGCAACTCCTTAAAGTGAGTACAGTTTCTCCTCAAAGTAACTGATGCATGTTACTGGTCTTATTATGAACGATTCATTGGGGCATGTTATTCCGGGGGTGAAAAATGCCTTCGTAATCTGCATCAAAATGCACTAAACATAGCATTAAATTGTGAAAAAAATCAAAAAATTGTGGTGCCAAATCACCTCAAGGTATTTAATATGAAACGTGAAAACATGTAACACATACAAATTAATTGGATTAAACCATTTCGAGTTGAAAAGCATAAAACAGGTAACATCCATTGATGAATCATTTCATGGTTGTCATGAATAATAATGATTAATTTGCTTCAAAAGTCCACAGGAAAATGGCATCTTTTTGATGAGGGGAGTCTGTAAATATGGGAAGTTCCAATCTTCATAGTGCCGAGGGTGTGTTCGTCTATATGCCGCTTTATGTGTTTTATATCAGTACAGTGTGGAGTTTGTGTTTGTATGGAACAGTTCTGTGCTGGCTTGTTTGTGGTTCTGGGCGTTTGCCTGGTTCTTCCTAAAGCTGCCATTCTGCACTGGCTTTGGTTAAAAGAAACCCCCACAAACCTCACAGTGAAGACACACCTTAACTGGCTCCTCTTTGACGGTGCCATCTCAAGATCAGGGAGGTGGCATGTCGGTAAGTCTTGAAAATAAATCAAATAGAACTCTCAATATACAATATATTAACATATGATCATATTCTGATGTTTTGACAGGTTAACAACTTTGCTGTGTACAAAGGTTCCATTCAGGTGGTACTGGACTAAATATGAACTTCCTGTCAAATAACATTTAAAAACATTCTCAGCATTCAAAACTCAACAAATTTTTAATTGCTAAGATAAAACCGTTTACTAAACTGAGCAATAAAGTGTTCAAGTAGGACACTTTAGCAGGGCTGGCATCATAGGTCTCAATACACAAGTCAACAGGAAGTGGTTTGCTTTGCCACACGACCGTACAATGCAGCTTCATCTGCATATCACTCTATGGAAACAGATAAACTATCTGTACAAAACAGTTAACTTTAGTTTAGAATGTGTTAACTAAAAATATGAGGTTATTTAATAGTTCATTCTATAAAACAAAATAATGACAAGAGATTAAAGGATTAGTTCACTTCAGAATTAAAATGTCCTGATTATTTACTCACCCACATGTCATCGAAGATGTTTATGTCTTTCTTTCTTCAGTCGAAAAGAAATTAAGGTTTTTGAGGAAAACATTCCAGGATTTTTCTCCATATAGTGGACTTCACTGGGGACCAACAGGTTGAAGGTCCAAATTGTAGTTTTAGTGCAGCTTCAAAGGGCTCTACATGATCCCAGACGAGGAATAAGGGTCTTATCTAGTGAAACGATTGGTCATTTTCTAAAAATAAAAATTATATTCGTTTTAACTACAAATGCTCATCTTGCACTGCTCTGTGATGCACCACGCATTACGTAATCACGTTGGAAAGGTCACGCGTGATTTAGGCGGAAGTACCACGGTAGTGCTTCTCATTTTCTCCTCCAACTTCAAAATCATCCGACATCTTTGTTTACCTTTTTTTGTAAAGTGGGCGTTTGACTTAGTCTTTGCACGTTCGCTTTGTAAACACTGGATCGGTACTTCCGCCTACGATACGCGTGACCTTTCCAACATGATTACGTAATGCGTGGCGCATCGCAGAGCAGTGCAAGATGAGCATTTGTGGTTAAAAAGGGTTTTTTTTTTTTTAGAAAATGACTGATTGTTTCTCTAGATAAGACCCTTATTCGTCGTCTGGGATTGTGTAGAGCCCTTTGAAGCTGCATTGAAAATTTGGACCTTCAACCCGCTGGTCCCCATTGAAGTCCTCTATATGGAGAAAAATCCTGGAATGTTTTCCTCAAAAACCTTAATTTCTTTTCGACTGAAGAAAGAAAGACATTAACATCTTCGATGACATGGGGGTGAGTAAATTATCAGGAAATTTCAATTCTGAAGTGAACTAATCCTTTAAATGCAAGAGCCTCCTTATCAAATCATTTCAAGATATGAAGCTATTTTAGTAAACAGGTTTAATTACACTTACATATTCGATTGAGCATTTAGTTCAAATAATATTACAGTATGTGCTGTCATTCTCCGCGTGTCTCTGAGTGAGTATGTGTCTGTGTGTCAGTAGCAGGAGAGAGGTCAGAGGTTAGCAGTGTTTGTGTTTCGTTGTCAGTGAAGTGTGCTGGAGGTTGAGATTTATGATCTCTGTGTTGGGAGACTCCAGAGTGGAGGATAATGAAGATAGATCAGACTGCTATCTCTCTCTCCCTCTCTCTCTTCCTCTCCTCCTTCTCCTACACTACCTGTGTGTCTCTCAGTCTGTCTTTCTGTCTTTGTCCTTCAGTTTTCCACATTATATTTCACTTTCACCTGCTTCATTCTCCCCATTTCCTCTCATTCTGCTTTTATATAGAATTCTTGCATCTGTATATTCCTACTTAGTATGCAAAACGCAGTATGTCAAATGTGTAGTACACTCCTAGAAAAGTCAGTAAAAATAAGGCCCAATGTACTGTTAAAGTCAGCATGAAACAGAAGTAGCGATAGTCTTTTCTTCCCTATTGTGACGTACAGTATATCAGAGTAAAACTTTCTTGAACAAGAAAAAAATGTAGGGCAGGACTTGATTTTGTCCATCGGGAATTGATTGGATCGTTGGGGTTCAGTATTGCTGTGATCTCATGTGAGTGTGCATACCAATACCCAGCGACTACTGAATTGTCCCTTGCAATAATTTAGATCAACTGTTGCGATTAAATTGAAATGTAAAAATGAATGAAGAGTGTCTATTACAGCATTACCTTTAGATCTGCTCAGGTTGCATCAAAGATTTATTTTTACTAGTTTGTTTTTGTTTTGTTTTTTTGCAGCATTGAGCATTACAACCAATCGCAGATGTGTCTGTTGAGCACATGAATGCAATGGCCAATCAAAGGTGTTAAAATTAGTCACCCAGTGCAGAAGAAATGCACATTCAGCACATGCTCACTGACATTCAGCACTCAATTCTGCACGTTCACGACTTCTCTCATCATAAACAAGTGCAGATACGACGTACTGTAAATAAGAGATTCATTGTGCAGTGTAGTCAGCTTTATTGAGACTAAAGTCATTGACCGTGTCAGTGATGGGGAACATTATTTTCTCGCTTTCTGTACATAATTTATTCTCATATTTGTTTTTCATGCTACTAAGCTAGTGGTGTCCAAAGTCAGTCCTGGAGGGCCAATGTCCAGCAGAGTTTTGCTCCAGCTTGCCTCAACACACCTGCCTGGAAGTTTCTAGTATTGATTAAGAGCTTGATTAGTTGGTTCAGGTGTGTTTAATTGGGGTTGGAGCTAAACTTTGCAGGACAGTGGCTCTCCAGGAGCCGGATTGGACACCCCTGTACTAAGTGAACCAATGTGTAGTCTTGATTTACTAATGCGTAAAACAGCAATAAAATAATTCATAAATGGTTCTCAGCTTGTTTTTCTGTGTATGGTGTGCTCTTTCCCCCCACACAAAAACATTTTTAATGTATTCTATTAATCCACATTAATAATCATGAGTACAATATCAAGGGCAATAATCAACAATAATGATATTTGTCATAATCTTGTGGCCCTAAAAAGCTTTTTCATAATTAATTTATATACTTTGTATTTAATATTACATTAATCTCATAAAATTATGCAATTGTTGTGTAAATCCATTTATCCATTCTATCATGAAGTACAGACAGCAAAATTGTAATGTTGTTGGTTTACATAATCAAAATGGTGTAATTATTGTCTCAGGCACATACTGACATAAATACTCCCTTTATAAGTGTGTTGGCTAATACATAAATAAAGGCTTTATATGACATGAACTTGCAATCAAAAGTCTATCATAAATGCAAAAACCCCCAGTCACTAATGTCAAAATCAAACCGATGCCCTTGGATGTCGTTGCAAGAGGGAGGAGACGTTATTTCGATTAAAGATTATGAAGGCATATGAATTTTAAAAAAAAGATGTATATTTATTATAAATACCGCAAAATTCCATAAAAATATGAGGGAATTGTCCGTATTGATTTTTCACAGGTGTTATATGCATATTTTTAAGTCTGCATAGCAAATAAATGTCCATAAATGTAACATGTCCTGGCAGAAAGTTATTCACCCTGAATACAGAATACTAATATCTGAATGACTTTCTTTGATTATGCATGAATAAGCAGTTCATAAAATGAGTTGTAGTATTCATAAAATATTAGGTGAACTATAATCAGATGACATACTGCATCTGCTGAGATTTTGAAGTATGCAAATGAACACTTTGCTATCCCATAATGGCAGTGTTGAAGAGCCAGTTTTTTTTTTTTTTTCAAATAACAGAATTGTGAACCATGTGGCTCCTTTCAAGTTGTGAATGTTATTCTCTGGGGTTAAACTGTCCTTTTTGGAAACACCTTCAATAAATTACTAAATTGCTGTGGTTGTTATTAATACGTCATAGGTCAAATAACACATGACTCAATGCCAACAAGGTGGATGTGGTATACACTCATCAACAATCGAGAAGTATTAAGACAGCCTCTCTGTCATTCACTCCACTTCTCCCTCTCTTTCGCCCATAATGTTTTCTTCTTCACAACAGTTGTATCTGTCACTCTTTGTTATGACATCTTAACTCATCTTAAAGGCCTCTGATTCATTTTTTTCCTACTTCAATGTTTTTTCATCTATTACCCGCCTTTCCCTGCTAATCGTCACGACTCGAGAGTGCAAATAAATAAACAAATAACATTTCCACTAAGAAATTTATTTATTTGTGCCAAGGACTAGTGGATGGAAAAGGGAAGGGGAAGAAAGCGAAAAAGGGAGGGGAGGAGAGAGAGAGAGGCTGGTGGCTACGGCAGGTTTTAATCAGGAACAAGATGCCTGTAATGAGATCACTATTTCCTTGCATGCAGATTGATGTCATGTGAAGTTTTGTGCTGCAACGAGACATGCGGAGAGAGCGAGAGGCCGGCATGTGCGCGCGCACCCCTCGCGCGCAAATAAGCAAACGCACATTTACTCAAAGCACGCACACGTAAAGACACATACATAAACACACGCACACGGAAAGCATCAGTTTTCTATTTCAAAGTCAAACGCACGGCTATAAAAGGCCTCATTCATTCCGTCTGGCAAAATGTACACATTTCGACTCCAACTGAACTGACATGAAAAAAAATAACATACACGGGGAAAAACAACACAGAGAGCTTTTGGAAAAAGCTATAAGGGGAAAAAGGGGGCAGGCTGTGGTGTAAGTTCATGTAAATGTATAGGCCACATGTCATATTTAATCTGCGGTTGCATATGTGCGCATGCTTGTATGCCTACTTATATTTGTATGTTTGTGTGCGCGAGCGCGCTTTGGAGGTCCATGTCGGAAAAACCTAACAGAGTGCCAATAAGCGCATGCAAATGAGCGCGCGGCCTACCCTCCAACATATGTGTCCAATGAAAGGTGAATGGCCCTCCTGTCTATACTTTCCTCACAATCAGCCATGATGTCACCATGAACCCTCTCTGAACCGACCTCCGTCAAAAAACATTTCGCTCTCTCCCTCTCCTTCGCTTCTCATTTTCCACCTTTCCCTATTGCACTCACCAGGCTGCCTCCCTCCAGTCCGAATTCTTTTGGTGAAACCACATTTTTTCTTTCTTCTTTTCAGTCTTTTCTTTCCCTTCTTCCCCCCCCCCCCAACTCTCTCTCTCTCTCTCTCTCTCTCTCTCNCGTTTTCTGATCCAGGCGCGTTCTGTCCCTGGCTCTCTCGCTCTAATTGAATCAGCACACGTGAAGCGCACTGCCAAAAGTACCAGGATGTTCTGATTAAGACGGACTTTGTTTTAAAAGCTGGCCTTTTCAAAACCGTTCGCGGGACTAAGGGAAAGAAAGCAAGGCGGAAAAATATAGTACGGCTAAAAAACAGATATAAGTCGGAGAAGGAAGTCGCTAAAAGACATGGAGAGAGAACGAGGAGAAAGAAAGGAAGGAGCTAGAGAGGGGCTGGAGGGGGCAGCGAGAGAAACTGCCAGATCCACATATGGAAGCAATTCTGTAATTGAGGCAAATCTTTGTGCTCGAGAGGAAAGGTCCCCTTTTCACTGCCTTCTCCTTAGCAAATAAAACTGCCATTGTACGCTGAAGAAAAAAATATGACTTTGAATCAATGTTAATTTCACTATAATTAGCCTACTAAGAAATGGCATACTAATTGAATTAATCATGAATTTTTGAAGTAGAAAGACTTTCTTGTAATACTCTAATAAGCTTTGTTTTATGTGAAAAAAATACTTCTTTTTTTTACCGAAATGTTGAACTGTGATTAGATCAGATAAGAGCATTTCATCAGATAATATTGGGGTAAGTTGTCACATTTGTCAAAACACAGGTTGCACTTTTAAAGACTTAGGCCACATCCACACGAAGCCAGAGCTTTCCCTATCCGATCTTTTTTTCCCCTCGTTCTAAAAAAATTCAGTAAACACTGCGTCATCTCAAGAAATAACTGCATACACATGAAACCACTGAAACTGACTCAAAACTATGTAGTATACATGCCAGACCAGTATGTGGCGCTGTAATTCTGCCACAGAGATACACTAAAAGACTTGGAGCATGCGCATAAACCTTGCTTGCTGTATACAAACTTTAGTAAAGCTCATAGGTTCAGTAGCTTCTGCAGCATGAACACAAGCATGTAGTCCGCCATTGTTGTTTTTTTGCTTTTACATGACGTAGCGGTGTCTGACTAGGGTCGAGATGTAGGGTGGTAACATCATTGTTTCTCAAAATATGCGGATTGGCTGTACACACGAAAGCGCAAAAATGCCGTTTTTAGATTTATCCACTCTGGGACCCGGTTTAAAAAAACAGCGGTTTCAGGCTCCCAAAACGCCGGATCCGTCTGGATGAAACGCCGATACGATACAACATTTTTATGTATACAGCTAAACGCATCTCCGTGTGGACGGGCTCTTAGTTCACCCAAAAATGAAAAAAAAATGTCATTAATTACTCACCCTCATGTCGTTCAAACCCGTAAGACCTTTGTTCATCTTCAAAACACAAATGAAGATATTTTACATAAAATCTGAGACATTTCTGTTCCTCTTTTGTCTCAAAGTTTGTTACCCCTATGTTTCCTATGGACTGTCTAACCCTAAACCTAACCCTAATCCTAACCCTACCAGTAGCCTAAAGGGAAACATAGGGAAAACAGATTTCGACATGAGACCTCCATTGACAGTCTACGCAACTACCACTTTGTCGCATAAAGAGATCGTAAAAATAATCCATATGAATCGAGCGGTTTAGTGCAAATTTTCTGAAGAGACACGATAGCTTTATATGCTGAACAGATTGAATTTAGGCTTTTATTCACATATAAACATTGATCAGCAAACATAAACAGAAGCTCAACCGTACTTGCTTGACGCGTGAGAACATGAGAATGAACGCACGTCCTGATATTGCTGAGTTAGATGCGTTCCTGGGTCAACATATTTTGTTGATCCTGGAACAACATTCTAGTCTGAAAATTTAGTCTTAACCCTATTCCTACCCCTAAACCTAACCCTACCCATAAGTTATCCCAAAAATCAGAGGGAAATGATAGATGAATAACACTGATGTAGAAGCACCAATTCATGATTTTAAGCCTAAACTTGACATAATCTGTAAACTTTTCCCTCAAATCTGATTGGTTGATTTGAATGTTGTTCCAGGATCAACAAAAATGTTGACCCAGGAACATGTTGAACTCAGCAAAATCAGGCTATGCGAGAAGGAACGTCATTGGTTCTCGCGTGTCAAGTAAGCATCCTTGAGCTTCTGTTTACCACAACTGATGTGTGAGTTGATGAATGTTTATGTGTGAATAAAAGCCTAAATTCAATCTGTTCATCATATAAAGCGATCGTGTCTCTTTAGAGAATTTGGACTAAACCGCTCAATTCATATGGATTAGTTTTACGATCTCTTTATGAATGTTTTGAAGCATCAAAGTGGTAGTTGTGTGGACTGTCAATGGAGGGACAGAAATCAATCTGATTTCATTACAATATCTTCATTTGTATTTCAAAGATGAACAAAACATGAGGGTGAGTAAATGACAGAATTTTCATTTTTGTGTGAACTATCCCTTTAAGAAGTTATAAATCATGACAGGGGTGCCTCTATAATCTGAAAGCATTTTAAAAGTCGCATCTACACTTTTCCACTATATATCCTCTTCACCGCACTAGCGCCCTTTGCCTAACAGGGAGCTTGGTATAAACTTGTTAAATTGCTCATCAGCCTCAGAGAATCTGGCATCACTTCACAAACAGAGATCTTTCAATAAAAGAGCAAAAGAGTTTGAGCAGGTAAATGTTGGTGGGCAGAAAGATGACAGACACTGATGGCTGTCTGCCTAGCCCGAGGCACAAGGTGTTTCTACTGTGTGCTTGTTGGCAGCAACCCGTTCGGTTCACAAACACTGCCGCTCTCTCTCTGTAATTATCGGCGTGCCCTGCCATAACATGTTCCTTGGTGCGTGAGTTGCCCACAGTCATGGGTTCATAGCTGTGGAACAGATCTCCAAATTTAACACAGCCAATTAACCCTGGCAACTGTCAAAACACCACAGAAACAGGGTTTACGTAAGGCGCCACATTCTGTTCAGATTATTTCTATCTTGTGTGAAATGTATCATTTCAATCAATGTGTCAAGAGCATAAGCTGTAATCAGGCTTTTTTATGGATTCAGAAAAGCAAGAATGTTCATGGCTGACTTTAATAGGGATTCTTCTCAATGTCCAAACAAAGTAATTGAAAGGAGGTTCATTAGCCTATATGTTAAGTTGCATACTGCTGGTTTGAATATTTTAATATTAAGCATATTTTAGTCTCTCCTGTTGCCTAATGATAACTATCTCAGATACGTACACATTTACAGGCATTTGTGTGTATGGGGCGAGTGATTTCATGATAAAGATGTACAATATTAAGAACTGAAGAAAAAATTGAAAGGGAGGGTTGTGAGTCTGATCTTATGTTGTGGCCTAATGCTAAATTAAGATTTGTAGTTGTAGAACAATTCTTGCATTAAAGCTACATCTAGCGGTCAACATGGGAAGTACAACGTAAAGCCACAATATGAAGCCATCACTATTTCTCAAGCTGCAGTCACAGTGTATTAGAAAGCACTGTAAACACTGCCCTTATTAGGGGTTCAAGCGCGTAGCGCTTTTAATTGTTAAAATTTCCAAGGATCAGCATTCTCCCCTAAAAGTCATCGGGCAGACCAAACTGTAAAGTCGTCGAGACTTGAAACTTTGAGGGCTGGTAGTACTCACACCGTCTACAACGTCACCAAGGCTCACCCCGATCGGCCTGACGGGGGCGCTACAACGGTCAAAAGTACGAAATGGCTCATAACCGTTATGACTAGGCTCAAGTGTCTGATTCTGGATTCGCTCGTCGCCTTGGCGAAGACATGGATTTTATTTTTTTTAACTACTTTTGCAAACTAGTCCTAGGTTGTTGACCCGATCGGAACCAAACCATTGCACCGAGATTCTCTGGAGTCTGACTGCCATATCAAAAAAAGAGATTCCGATTCACAGTCCCTAAGGGCTGCCAAAACGTTCTAAGTGGGTGGAGCAACTTTTACTAAAATGGATATAACTCCTGAATGGAATGAGATATTTTCACCAAACTCAGCACACCTATGTAAAGGCCGGAACACACTGAGCCGACTGGCAGTTTTTAGTCGTCGGCCGACTAAGTTTTCTCAGTGTGTTCCGCACCGTCGACTGAAGTTCGTCCTTGTCGGCTTTTTTTCCCGGCCGATTCGAAATGTTGAATCGGCGTTGGAGCTCGTCGGTCCGTCGGGCCATCTGATCATTCTGATTGGCCGTTCAGCTACTGCCACCTGCTGGTACGGAAAGGCATTTCATCTTGCGCAGGCGCAGAATGACGTGCTACTTGGCCGTCGGTTTGGTGCGTCAGGGCAACTTTGGACATAGACGCTGCCAACGTGAACTAACCCCGCAGTCTGCTTTCGATACCACTAGTTCGTCGGCGTCGGCTTGGTGTGTTCCGGCCTTTAAGCCCGGGAACACAGCAAGCCGACGAACTAGTGGCGACGAAAGCAGGCAGCTTGTGTCACACCAAGCCGATGCTCAACACCCGACAGCCAAGTAGCATGTCCGTTCTGCGCCTGCATAAGAAGAAATGCCTTTCCGTACCAGCAGGTAGTGGGCAGTAGCTGAACAGCCCATCAGAATGGTCAGATGGCCCGACGAGCTCCGACGCCGATTCAACATGTCGAATCGGCCGAAAAAAAGCTGACGAGGACCAACTTCAGCTGACGGTGCGGAACACACTGAGAAAACTTAATCAGCCGACGAACAAAAACTGCCCGACGGCCGACCGTTGGCTTGATGTGTTCCTGCCTAAGAGCTCATTCTCTGGTCGCGTGAAAAAGGAGGTGGCGACTGGCCTCTTGGTGGCGCTATAACAGGAAAAAAACATGAAAACTGCCTTAACTACTTAACCGTTAGTCCGATCGACTTGAAAATTGGCGTGCAGTGTCTTGTCCGAGAGGCCACGACTGTCTGTGAGGACATTGACGTATCTCAAAAAACATGTCCGCCGTCGGCCACTGAAGTTTGAGCAGCTATCAGTCAAGGTTAACGGAGGCCGATCGGAACGAAACTCGCTGGGCCTGTTTGACTCATTGCCCTAGACCTAGAGGCCTGTGAGAAATTCGAAATAAATCAGCCACCGGGGGATGCCTTCTCTATTTTCACGTGCATAAAGGATTGTATCGCGCGATTTTTCGCGCACGTCCACGACATTAGTGCCACATGGTAGAACTCCTCATTCTGAGCAACTTTGCCTGTAGGACCGCCGCTGTCCATTGGATCGTTCGCTAAATATTGGAGATTATGTCAAAAAACAACTTTGGGGAACTAGTAATAGGTTTTTGGCTCAACAACCTCGATAGCTGTTAAAAAGCTTTAAAAACTACATAGTTCATATGGTAAATTGCCTGTATTTGCTGTAAATGGTCTTTTCCATCTATGATTGAGATGGTAACAGACTTGCTAATTAAAACATTATACCTTTTTAACATATGTGCTTAAGGGCCTTGAAACGATTGAACCCCAATAATTGCTGCTCGCAGCTAGCTTATATTTATTATTATGAATTGATTGTAAACACTATGAAAGGGAATTAGGCCTATCTTGGTAATTTTTCACTATAACCTAAAACTTTATTCGAGTAGCTCAACCCTAGTTTAGAACATTTTAAAGTGTATAAGATTTATTTCTATTGTTTACAAGGCTTTGTAAAGATTAAGTGATTGGCCAACTAAATATCAAGTTTATAAAGCACGTTTATAATTCAGCTTGCAAGACAACATGCATTCCGTACAAGGTTTAACTTTTTTAAATATATATATATATGTGTGTATGTGTGTGTGATTATATATTACAAAATATGTATTTTTATGCCAAATAAAAATACAACGACAATTAGGCCTACATAAAAAGTTTTTGATTCAGTTGTAAAAACAGTAATGAGTGTCTATTGACCACTAGAGGCCGCTGTTTTTGCTGTTATTTCAGTTTAAGCAGCACAAGCACAAAACCACTTTTGTGGAAACACTGCGTGTATGTGGAGAGAGAGACAGACAACCGGGGCTAGTTGTCACACAGGGAAGTTGTCACAAGAGAGCTATATCTCAGTAAATATTTAAATCCAAAGTTTTTTGTTGTAGGCCTACTTCTAGCACGGGTTGTTTCAAAGGCCCCTTAAATTGGAATATATTCTTTGAATTCTGTCCTCCAAACTAATTCCTATATCATATTTTTGCTATAGCTGTTGTAAACAAGTGAACAAAACCACACTAGCATAGATTCAGGCAAGAATGAACTATACAATAAAACTAGATTTTTGACTTGTTTATATCACATAAAAGCATTTTATCAGATGTTTCTAGTTATCACATTTGTTAAAAAAGTTATAGCTACATATAATGAAATATTAATTGCAATATTTGCTGGTCAAAGCAATGCTTTTGATATTGTGTGTTATATTTCACATTTTTTGATATAGGCCTATGTCATATTACTGCTACAGCACAAGTGTTCTTTCTTCATTCACATGTTGGAAGAGATTTTAAAAGAAGCGCGCGGCAGCAGTCACGCAGAGCCCCTCCTGCAGTACATGTGCGTGCCTCTCATGTCGCCTGTTCTCACGCTGTGTTTTGCAAAAAAATGTGTGTCAGTAGGACAGCGCTTTCCGCGGCACATGCAGAGGGCACATGCAGCGTGGCTTTACCAGCACGTAGCGCGCTCGAATAAGCGCATCCAGCTCAGCTCGGCGCTTACACTCCCACCAATGAAAATGCACGCTAGGATCAAGAGGAAAAGAGAAAGCTTGGAGATCATGGGGGCACGTTAGAGTGAGATAAATCCCCGTCAAAGAGAGCAACAGAGGTTGACGGCTTCCCTAAATCCAGTCACATTTGCCAGTCACCTGAAAACGTGATTGATGTGGGTGTGGAAGGGTGTGTGCTTGTCTAGGAGTGGAAGTGGAGTTTGACAGTCCCACAGAGATGCCGATGAGCGAGCAGACTTGAGACATCATCACTAGGCATACACCTAATGCGTCCTTCATACTAGATCAAGAACACAGTACAGGTAGCTGCGCGCGGAAGGTGTATCTGCACACCTGTGACCGACTATTTCTACCGATACTGCCAAATGCTCTGTGCGAGAGATACTGCCTGCTTTCTTTGCGCTGATCACTGTATGCACAGGCATTTCGTGACTTTTTTACCTGCTTTCAGCAGACTTAGACTGACACAAACACACTTTCTTGAAGACAAGAATTCTGAAGACAGAGGATCTTGAAAAGCATATCAAGGATGGATAACAGTCCTGGTAAGTAACACATTTCTTCTGGTTTTGTCTTCTTGCTGATATAATCTATTATTATCATTATTATTACTTAGCCTATAATAATAATAATTATTATTTTAAATAGGAAAAAAATAACAGTGGTTGTACTGATGCTGGTGATTGTTCTTAATACCACAAAGTAATGATAATAATAATATTAAAAATTAATAATTTCATGAAAAGAATTCAGTGCATTCATAGGTAGTATTTTGTGTGTTTAGATAAGGGTTATTATTATTATTACTGAGATAGCCTATAATAATTATAAAAATATTTATTGTTATTATTATTTAAAATAGGAAAAAATATAACTGTGGTTGTACTGACGCTGGTAATTGTGCTTAATATTACAAAATAATGATAATTATATATATATATATATATCATGAAAATAATTCAGTGCATTCCTAGGTTGTATTTTGTGTGTTCCGATAAAGGTTGTCATTATTATTATTATTATTATTATATTGGTGGCAGTGGTTTTGCTGATATTGCTTTTCTTCTTAATAAATTGAAAAATATTCATCATCACTGTGAATATTTTGGCAATTCATGCAAATGCTTAGCTCATAATTAAGCATATTTTTATGCTGTGTAATTATGATTTTGTCTGATTAAACTGTACACAATGCAGTTAACAGATAAGGTTTAAAACTTCAGTAAATTCCAGGCATGTTCTTTCATATGAACTATATATTTTTGCAATGAATTATATGATAGACACTAGTTTGCAATAGATGATCTAAGCAGGTGTCTTGAACGCAATGGCATGCTTTGATGATTGCGCTGGGAAGACTCATCAGTGCAGCATAAAGACTACAAAGTGCATCTTTATATAGCATCAGTCTACTCCACTGTTTGAATCACATAAATGATGGAGATAAACTTGACCATACTTTGAGTAACTGTTGTCATAAACCCTGTGTGATTGCTTTCATAGAATCTGCTTAGAAACATGTCCATGCTGACAACTTCCTGCTACTAGCCTTGAAAACAAACTCACGTGTAGATGGTCCAAGCTAGAGATTAGAGCGCTGTCAAACTTGGCTCTGTCTTATCAACACACTTTACTAGTGTAAACTAGAGTATGGCCATTAATCATATGAGATATTCAAAACAAACTGTTTATGCAACTAAAATGAAAAAAAAAACATCCTTCACAGTCCCAGCACTCAGGGAAAGTTGATGGGCTCTTGAGGAACATGATGGGAACTATTGCAATATTTCATAAAGTTTGTAATAATTTAACTTTACTTGAGTTTGCACTTGCTTTCATCCAAGGAGGTTAACCGGTTAAGCTGATTTGGGTAGTGGTTCATTTCCGAGGTTTGCCAAGGGACAATTACATGCTGGCTCAGTCAACCAAGTCCACTTCAATGTTCATTTACATCTGATTCATTTACAAAAGCTGCAGTCACGTTCCGGAACAGGTGATGGAAACATTGTCTCATGCCTGACGCACCCTCTCAACTCAACAGTAAGCCTTGAAAATAAATACGAGGCACAATAACATGATGCTTAAAGTCATTAAAGACAGGGAAATAATAACATCCAAACACATGACCTTTGAGTGGTAGACAACAGGAAACAAGGAAACAGACTGTGGTGTTTAACAAGTAAATAAAGGGACAGCCTACACATCAACTCATACATGATTGGATTTGTATTAGGGATGCGGCAATATTGCAATTTTGACTGATAGATACTGATAATTATTTTTATGTTATGTCCAATAAACAATATGATGTTTGGTATTATACATCTACCTGTTTAAAAAAAACTGTTCACACTCACATGCTGCAAGTGAAGTCAGGCTTAATTTTAATGTATTGTATATTTAAAACTTGAAAAATGAAAAAAAAAACCTACATAAGCAGATTCAGTCTGATAATAAATAAATGAATGGTAATAAATTAATGAATAAATAAATATTGATGGTCAAGCATCCCCATTTCTATAGCCCGTATGTAACCCCTCCCATTCAAACCGCCCCTCTAAGCGGGACTCAAACCCGGGTCCGCCGGCATGGGAGTCAGACGCTCTAACAAGGAGGTTTACACGCACAACTCTTACCGCCCTACATCCATTACACATTTATGGAGGGGGCGGAGCTATTCCAATGTATATGATAAAAAAAAAATCAGGTTTCCTAAGATGCTCAATATATTAACACCAAAATAAACTGCTTTTATTCAAGTAAATCATATTACTCAAATTTATCTGACCATCAAAAGTCATTTAGGAGTTTCAGATCAGATAAAAAATAGAATCGACATTCATCTTCAAAAGGACTAGAGCACCATGCAAAACTGTTGAACTATGGCAATTATGGTTTGGTTTACTAACCTACTGACTTCAGATGCTTTAGAAATCGCTTGTGAAATTTCTGTTGAAGGCTATTGTGCAACAACAGGACCTTGAATTATTTTCATTAGCCTATATGGCAAGCTTTATTTTCATTCTTTGTGAAAAATAAAAATCATATGACGTTTATGGCGCTCTGGAACATGTTCCAAGTGATTAAATGCACATCACATACAGCCATACTCGGATAATACCAGTTCATTCGAGGTGAATTAGAGGTTCCAGACGCGATTTACGCCGGATAACGGACCATATCCTCCCCGAATGATGCGATATTGCTCTGTTTTATAGCGCTTTTGGGTTATAAGAGAGGCGCGAGGCTTTTAGCTTTGCTTGTGGGAGCGCTGCGCGCGCGTATCTTCCCACGGAACGCATCCCTGGCGCCTACAATTGTCCTCACGTGCATGCGCTCTCTCAGCCGCGTGCGGCGCGTGATTTCCACGCCCCCGCCCCCACCGCTTCTTTCAGAGAGTTCTATGTTTTGATGCAGATAAGTTAGAAAGGGGGAGGTTGGTCAGTGGGTCAGCGATTTCATGCCGTCAGTGTAGCGCCTCATCACGTTTTCCCGCCTCATGCAACTTTTTCTTTGGAGCGGTTCGCATAAACAGCTTCATGACAGCATGAGAACATTCTGCATTGTACGAAATGCCCGACCCAAACGTACATTTTGCGTTCGCTTTGACAGATTTTTAGGGTTTTATAGTTAGGCTTTTAAACATTTGTTACGCCAAGGACCTCCGATTATAATTAAAATATAACAGGTGCTATATTATCATATATTAATACAGTGTGTGCAAAATGCCAGACAACACTAAAGCCAGAACAAATAAAGAAAAAATGTAACTTATTTTGTATCAAGTGTATTATGTGTCCTTTTTCTTCCCTATAAGATGCTTTTTTTCCCGTTCAATTAAAATGCATTTTATAACATTTTGCATTATAAAATATTGTTTCAAAGCAGCTTAGTGCCAAATACAAACTATACTTAATATGTACGTTGCAAGGAGATATGAACATAGTATATTTATCACAAAAATATATTCAATATATAATACTCATTATAATTTGTAAATATTTAATGAACCCCCTGGGGGTCTGAGGACTCTAGTTTGAAAATTCTTTGCCTTAAATGGTTCATGTGCTTTTGACCCACTTTAGAATGACAGTTCTGTCTGTATTAACCCATTTAATAAATGATATTACAGATAAGTGAGCACATCTCCTTCAATAGCAAACAAACGGCATGCTTCTACTGAAAAAAGTGAAAGCATGTCCTTTTTCTTTATTATAATTTTACTTATACAATAGGAGTATGCACTAATTTCTTGCCTCCCCAACCCTTAGAAATGCAGACATGTTAAGATGCTCTATATCAAGTCAAATGCACAAAAGCAGCGGTCATGCAAGGCAGAGTATTTCAGCTATTTTCCTCAAGGGAGGGAGGAAGACCATGCCAGTGTTTGAGATCAGGGAGGAGGGAATTATTGTCCCCGCAAAGTCCTCACGTTTGTACGCTTGTCTTTGCTCACTAGCAGATTAGCGTTTGCATGGGTTGCCTAAGCTTACAAAGAGCTGCCAGAGACCTGCTGATTCTTCAATTAATGCTGGTGTTTCCACTGACCCTAATTTACACAGGCTTGCAATGACATGTTCATGGCTCCTTGTAGAAACTGCTGCACTGTCCCTCACATTACAAGCTGGTTATTTTCATAAATGTCAGGACAAAGAAAATTATATCACGCCTACCTATTTCAGATTAATATAATTAAAGCTTTAGATTGTTTTGCAATCATTTGAAACTGGTAGCTGCGCCTCAGACACTATGGTTTTGTTTAATAAGGGGCATGTCCTGTTATCCTTAACGTCATTGTCGCTTTAACCTCTGTGACCTCACATTTGCGTCCAGGTGTGAGTATTTTTGTGTATGTGGGTGAGGTTACTAAGCAAGGGCTGGGCTGAATAGCATTGCTCAGGTAGGGTTCAGTATTACAAGGCTGTAAAATCCAGCGCTGTAGTATGTCA
Source organism: Anabarilius grahami (assembly GCA_003731715.1). Classification (NCBI taxonomy): domain Eukaryota; kingdom Metazoa; phylum Chordata; class Actinopteri; order Cypriniformes; family Xenocyprididae; genus Anabarilius; species Anabarilius grahami. The sequence continues at coordinate 4,126,847 of RJVU01017312.1, forward strand.
ATAATAAGTCCTGCTGCACGTGCCTGTGGAGGGATCACAAACACACTTGAGCTAAATAAATACTGAGTGCAGCATGAGAAAACACACACAAAGGAGCAGGGCAGATATCTGATGGTAGTTTGAACTTGTTTACCAGGGTTCCAAATTTTGTGTACACCATAAAACACAGATTGAAAGACAGCAAGAGGGAAATTGCTTAAGGAAATATGTACACTATTGTCAATTCTCATTGTACACATTACTAAAGGCAATTTTTGTTATCATTTACTCATCCTCATGTTGCTCATGTTGAGATATTTAGCAATCAGGAACATACAATGAAAGTGGAGCCAGAAAAAGCAGCTTGAACATTAGGGATGGGGTATCCGGTTCCAAATTTCCAAGAACCGGGGATTTGATAAAAAAAAATGCGCTTTTCGATTCCGCTTATGGGTTCCTGCGTGTGCATTTTAATGCGATTTAAACCATTAAAGTGCAAAAGACTCGCGCGCTACGCACACATTCAAAGCGCGCTCACAGAAAAAGTGATTTTTAATTCATAGGCAAAAGTTCCTTGTGTGTTTTAAGCCTATTGATTTTTGTTTATATTCAGCTACAATTAAACGTTTTTCAATAAGACTTAAAATAAATGTGAATGATACGTTTTTTTTACCTTATTGGAATCGAAATTAGGAATCGATAAGAATCGGAATCGATAAGTAGAATCGGAATCGTTAACATTCAAACGATACCCGACCCTATTCCTTACCACTATTTTTTTATTAGTTGTTTAATAATTTTAATAGAACTGGAATTGGAACCGGAATCGTTTGGTGGAACCCAAACCGAAAAGTTTCTTACGATTCCCAACCCTAATGAACATTCTGTTAGATAACTCATGTTGTGTTCCACAAAAGAAAGATACTCGTATGCATTTGCAATGACACGAGGTTGAGTAAATGTTCAGAGACCTAGTTTTTGGGTCAACTATCCCATTAAATGTACTCTAGTCTAGTTTGTGTCAGTGTGAATCCATGTTTAGTGGTGTGTGCTAGGGCATTTAAGGTTGGAGGTTATTCAAAATCTAACCTAAGTACACAATTTGCCATTTTACTCATACTACAGATATTAATGATACCTCAAATCATGCAGAATGCTGAGGACAGGTCATTACTACAGTGATCTGATACAGTTAATTCCCATAAGAACAAAATGGGTAGGAAAAAATCCCCTAGACGTGGACTGAAAAGGGGCCTCGAACATATAGCTTAGGAATCAGAACATCAGAGACATGAGGTGGGCTATTTTGACTCTTGTAAGCAACCACCTTGAACTACTGGCTTAAATTATAAAAGTTGGCCAACTTTAACATCATTGTTTTCACAAGCAAAAAACATTTTGTTTAGGGTATTATCATAAATAAAATAGTTTGCCTGTTGAAAACCACTACTGCACATATGATTTCCGAAACATTTTGAACACTGCAGCTCTTAATCGCAATCTCTTGGCCCAGATCTGGCCGATTGTGTCCTCGGGTTGTTTAAAAAAGTCAAACTGAAAGCCACGGTGCACATTCTAACAAAACGTGACTCCTCATTGCCTCGCTCTCTCACGGGCAATACATCTGTGTGGGAATTGTAACATCATCGCAAAGCTGACACGGCATCCTCGGGTGCGCGCCCCCGGTGTATGCTTTTAATGCTCGCGACTCGCGATTGTTGTAGCTGTTTACACGAGACTGCGGATTTGGTTTGGGCAGGAACGGTGTCAGGAATCCATGTGAGGCGGCGGTCAGGTGTTGTGCGGTTTGGCTGGGGCACTATGCCAGGGCTATTATTGGAGAGGAGAGGCGGGAGAGCTTGTGAACACGTGAGACCGTGTCTCAGCTCATCCTGCGCGCATGACCGGAGAGGATGTGATAGGATACAGAATACCAGATTGAGAAAATGAGAAACCTGTGGGGGAATGGAAATAAAACAAGTCAATGGTTTTATTCAAAATACGTGTGCCTATTAAAACCAAACCATATAACACATCCGAGGTTATTTCATCAAATGGGGAACGTTGAAATATGTTGTTGTGCAGCTGTCTCTATTTTTAGCGCGTGAGATCGTTCTGACTGAGGGAAACTCACCGGACCAAATTTGCCTGACAGATGGCAAATAAACAGGCACGCCATAGTGTTGTCATCATTTTTTGAACTAGAGCTTTTTAGTAAATCGGTTGAGTCGATTTACAGACTAATCGGACTGAATCGGTCGGAGCAGTTCTTGAGTCAAAAACCCACTGGCTGAATTCAGAACTGCATACTAGCATACCACTCCTACTATTTCCTCAGTATTTTTACAGGGCAGAAATGGAAAGAGAAGTTTACTAGTATTCCAATTTCAGCCACTGACTCATTAAATCAAAAACCGTCTATTTTGAATGTACAGTTTGTAAAGATCTGAGAACCAATTTGTATAAAACGATAGAAAAAGGCATTTGTAGTGAACCGAGGATATGGCTGATGAAACACAAGGAAGTTATTCTTATAGCCAAATAGGAAATAATGAATACTGGAAATATGTTTATGACTTGATAGCATGACTGTTTTATCAAATAAAACAACTCACATGCTGGTTTAATAAATAGCTTTTTATTAAAATATGCAAAAAAGGTTTTCAGTCTAGATGGGTAAATTAAATTTAGCATTGTTTAATGCCAATGCAAATTTGATTAGATTTGCAAATTAGCCAATGAATTGGGACACATGAAAATACAATTCTAGATGGCGCAGGCTCATAAGTCCTTAATCCAATCTGCTTCCAATTGCACCATTCTCTATAGGGCACAGCTGATTGGTTCCCGCTGTATATGTAGCCAATGAGCTTGCTGCTCAACATTCAAATTCTTGCCTATTGTTTGCTGTAGCAGTTTGTGGCGCGCTTTCAGAAACTCTCCACCTTCCCCAGCTCCACATGTTCTGCAATGGGGGTGATTCATGAATGCTTGTACAGTAGCAGCATGTCTTGCTTGCTCATAGTTAATGCATTTAATCGAAATACAATGAACTAAAGTTCCTTTTTTAAGTTTTTTTCCCAGTCAGGGCTTCATATATTTTTGTGTTTCCACAGGGAGTGTGATACTCTACGCTGGTACCAATGGCAGTGCCTGCCCAAGTCCAGGAAGCCCCTCTAGTGGCTATCAAACCCAGTCTCCATCCTCTCACTCCCAGCCCTCTTCACCAGAGGAGGTCACCTTCACTGAGATTGGGGCCCTCAAGCACCAAGGAAGTATTGGAACGCCACCATCTCCAAAACTGGTCTTTCAGTTCCCTGAAATCTACAATAACTCCACGGCAGGTTCAAACCAGCACAGCTACTCCCATCCCATCGCCGGTAAAAGGCCTTGTGGATTCACTGGCACGTTTACCAGTAAGTGGGTTCTCTTTTTAGTACCCACAACACACTCAGTCAGCATCTTCTTTCACAAAGGAATAACGAGTCCATATTATTTAGGACACCTTCTTTGTGTTCTTTTACATCCTGACCCCATTCACTCTATGTTTCTATCTTTATCTGAGCAGAGACTGGAGGCATGGTGCTCCTTTGTAAAGTATGTGGAGATATTGCATCAGGGTTCCACTACGGTGTCCATGCATGTGAAGGCTGCAAGGTAAGACAGAATGATAGTAACAAACATATGAGTCTTTTCTAGCATTGTGGTTTATTATAATGCATCTTTTGTTCTTTGCAGGGCTTTTTCCGTCGTAGCATTCAGCAGAACATTAACTACAAGATGTGCGTGAAGAACGAGAACTGCCTGATAATGCGCATGAACCGCAATCGCTGCCAACACTGCCGCTTCAAAAAATGCCTGTCTGTTGGCATGTCCCGTGACGGTAAGAATTTTAGGAGGTTATCAGGTCACTGACATATGACAAATAGCGAAAAGTCGTACTTTCATCTCATTCTTCAGGCCAGCACCGCACCCACCCCCCTCAACCTACTTTCCTCTTTTAGACTTGCACCATCTGTAACTTTCAAGAGAGCAAGTTTCTTTTAGTTTGGCTGTGCACACATTTACATCTCTAGCTTTGCCCTTTGTGGTCCCTCCTTTTTCTCGCCTCCTTTTCTCCATCGGTTTACCCCTCCCCCTCACACGTTCCCTAAGCTCTGCCTCCCAATCCCTCCTAGAGACAATGATTTATGAGGGATGGAGTCACGCAGTCCCTGAAGCTATCTGTCATCTGGAAAACTGCAGCAAATACAGGAATTATTTTGAGAAATTGGAACGCGGGCGACTTGATTACCACGCTCATGGCCTTATAACATCCTCAGCAATTAATGTTGTGCTGCAGCAAAAATTAAGCAAGGGATGCAGAAAAAGCCACACATCTGAACTCTTCAGAAGAACAATGCCTCATCCATTTGCCTTTGGCTGTGATTTAACCTTAAATAACACTGGAATGGAAAATAAATCTGATGAACGTTTTTAGAAAATTTCGCAAAATAAACTGACACACATATTATGCTTGTACATTGTGACCTATTTAAGCGGGGTTTGACTTCTGTCAGGTTCTCAGCAGCATTTCACGCAGTGTTTATCAGCGTATGTGCGTGAAAATGTAGGGTTGACTTTGATAGCGGATTGCACTGGATGTTGTTCTAAGATGGCACCAAAAGAAATGAGTCCATTGGGTGCAAAATGAGGGAGGTAAACAGTCATTTTTAACCATGGTTCCTGAAAGTGCTAGAGCCCACAACCTAGAAACCTGTTTCTCTGACAGGTTTTCATGCACAAACAGGAAAACCTCATTTAACTGCCTCAAATACCACAATAAAGCAGCCGCCCTGATTTCACTTCACTTCACTGCAGTGAGTTGTTTAATTTTGGTTGTGTGATACAAACAGATGCTTGGTTTGACACGATGGGCCGGCATGGTTTCACTTCCGCTATGATCTTGCTGTTGCGCAGACAAGTAATCAGTGCAGCGCTCTGGAGCTATATGTGTCACACATTGTTTTGCACAGGATGAACTTTTGTTGTCTTGATATCAGATTCATACCAACGTTTTTAAACCGAATTCTGGTTCATCAAGCCACACCCCACAGGAAACTGAATTGGAATTTTAACCCTGACAGCAACATAGTGTCGGCCCAGATCCGGCCCATATCTGGTCCGCATGTAATCCACATGTACCAGATGTGGGCCGGATCTGGGCCACACTATTGTTGCTGGCTGGGAATTGGAATGACAAGAAGAGGAATTTACTGAATTGCAATTGAAAGAAATTCAACACAGGCAATGCATTCTGGGAAATGAAGTGTTGCTTTAAACTTTTTAAATACATTTAAAATAAGGAGTTGTCAAGCCAACATTTAAAGTTTTAACTTTGCTCTTCTAGTTCAAATTATGAATTTCTTTGAATTCCAGTTCATTTTAATTTGCTACCCCAATTCAGGAATTGAATTGCAATTTAATAGGCATTTTCAGTTCAATTCGGAATGGTGTAAAACCCTATTTATCATGCAACCAATGCATGTTAGTTGCAGAAAAGCGAAAAAGATGTGTCCCGCCGTTCTTGGTTCATGTTCTCATATACAGGTGTTGTGAGACATATATGATATATGGAGCATCCTTCTCACATCTGGTAAACCCAGGATGTATCACAAACCCTTACATCTATAGTCACCTCAATCTGCCAAATTATGTATTCTCTTCTCTTCTTTATTCTCAGTCTCTCATCTCCTGTCCTTTCTGCTCTCCTCTCCCCTCCTTTCCTTATCACAGTCATTAGTTTCTCTCCCAATTACCGTGGCATTGTCATCAAGTTCTGCCTGACCCACTGCCCTACTTACGGAGTGGAGTGAGAGTAGCATAGGGATGAAGATAGGAAGGGGAGGTAGTGACGGAGAGAGAGATGAAGAGTGGGGGGAGTTAACATATGGTAGCAATGGTGCTATTTTTAGACTCAACAGCTGACAGATTTTCTTAGAGGAGGGGTGGTGTTGGAGAAATGAGTGAGGGGCTTGTAAAAGATGCGAAAGCATCGAAAACAACACTGACGCATTTAATGTTCATCCATATTTTACACCACATCGACCAAAAATTCAGCATACTGTTGTCAGTACTGGATGTCTCTTACACAGTGACTGTGCTATTCAAAAACTTCCAAAGCAATTTTCTGAAAATATTTTTTTCACACTAGGTCATTTCTGATAGCGCCATGTTCTTTATTATAAAAGAAATGGGTCATGGACATTTTGATTACTGAGCAGCAGGATCTCTTAATGGGCTGGTTTATCAGACATTTGCATAGTAAATGCAGTAGTTTGTATTTTTAACATGGCGTATGACTACTCAATTTCAGATTAATTGTCTTTAATACATCCCAGATGTTTATTTTGTCTCAAATTTAAAGACAACATGAAATGAAAATTCACAATGCATTTAAAGGGATAGTACACCCACAAATGAAAATTCTGTCATTATTTACTCAACCTGACTTTCTTTCTTCTTTTGAACATGAAAGATATTTTGTAAAATACAATGAAAGAGAAGGGGTTCAATGCTGTTTTGGGGTTTAATGTTGTTTTGGACCCCACTGACTTTCATTGTATGGACAAACAGTTGGAAAAAATCTCCAAAATACCTTGTTTTGTGTTTCACAAAAGAAAGAAAGTCACACAGGTTTGGAACAACATGACGGTGAGTAAATAATGACAGACTTTTCTATTCAGTTTTGGGTAAACTATCCCTTTAACTTGGAACTAAGTTGCTGCATTATGATAAAACATTAAACATTCAATTTTTTTTCCCTTTAAAATAGCATGCACAGATGAAGCAGGCACAATAATGGCAAATACGAAAACAAATTGTGACTCTTGTTTCTCTCTCTGACCCCTAGCTGTGCGTTTCGGCCGCATCCCTAAACGAGAGAAGCAGCGGCTTTTGGATGAGATGAAGAGCTACATGAACAGCCTCAACGAATCGTCCACCATGGGCATGGAAACATCCCCACCATGCGAAACTCCTCCCAGCCCCAGCGAGAACCAATCCAAAGAGGCCATTGGTTCCTTATCCCGAACCTACCAGGACATCTTCACAAACACGCAGGACCACCTAAACAAGCGTGCGGGCAACATGAACACCAACGGCGGAACGAGCACCTTTCAAAACAACCCTTCTCAGGACAGCAACTATCCTCATGCGAACCCTCTCGCAGGGTACCACGCAACTACCCATGAAAGCTTCTCGGCCCCGCCTCGCTGCCCAGTTGCTTCCAGCGATAGAAAATGCCCGGTCTCATTGGTGGACAACAGTCGGTACAGCTACGCTCCTTCATTCAGCCAAAATCACTCCCAGTCTAGTGTAAAGCCGCCCTCACAACCCACTCACGCCAATTACAACAGCTACGTGACCGGCGAGTCCCAAAGCCAGGCCTCCTGTCCGTTTAAGTTGCCTGCTGGCTCCAAAGTGCTGGTGAGGAATGTTTTGAAATATATACAGTGCATGGTAGATTACTTACAAATTGTAGCCCATTACGTTTCATAATGAAATTTGTTGTTAGTAATGTAATCTATTATATTTTAGATAATGTAATCGGACAACTTTTTGATTACTTTTAGATTACTTTTAAACTAACACGTTTAACACATTGATTTTAATAGTTAAATCTTGTACCATATTGACATAAAAATACAAAGAGAAAGAATATTTATGCCATTCTTTGTGATCAACAACATGAAGTGCATTAAATGTTACATTTATGTCAGGGTTTCCCAAACTGGGGTTAGCTAACAATTAATTAAATCTTAAAAATGTTAAATTAAAAGAAAAAAGCACAAAATAAAAACTAAAAAAGATTAAATCTGTCTGTGTGTGCAATTCCACAAAACATTCCGAACAGATAAGCAATAATCTTTTTTTAGACTAGAAAATTGAATAGATAAAAAAGAAGAATTGGGGAGAATCAATAAATTATGAATAATTTACTGCCATTTTCTGAATATTTAGTAATCATTTAATTAATAAAAAATTTAACTGTGGTCTGATTATGAGTATTTTAAAACATAATATAATCTAATTACAAGTTTAAAATTTTGGGAATCTGATTACGTGATCCAGTTTATATTAGTGCTGTCAAACAATTAATCGCGATTTATCGCATCCATGCATGTATATATTTAACAAAAATATAATTATATATAAAATATTTATATTTAAATATAATACACATTTTATATAAATATATTAAATATTTCTTAAATATATACATGTGTGTGTGTGCATTTATATATACATCATAAATATACACTACACACACATATATTTAAACACAAACATTTATTTTGGATTCGATTAATAGTGATTAATCGCGATTAATCGTTTGACAGCACTAGTTTATATAAAATCAGCTACTACCAAGCACTGGGTAAAAATAATGAGAGTGTTTCATTATAGCAGCAATATTACATTTATAAGGATAATTTAAGATCAAAATACAAGAGTAGATCAATAAATGAAGCATATGTGCAAATAAAAATATTATATACTGTCTCTCTCATAGGCCTGTCCACTGAACGCATGCCCTGTGTCAGCACCTGGCACTTCCAGTCATCAGGTGTGGGAGTCTTTCTCACAATGCTTCACGCCCGCTGTACGTGAAGTGGTCGAGTTCGCAAAGGGCATTCCAGGCTTCCAGGAGCTCTGCCAGCATGATCAAGTCATGTTGCTCAAAGCAGGCACTTTCCAGGTATTGATTACATAACCCTTGTAATTCTCCTGACGTTTTATTAGCATTAAAGACGCACTACCCAAACAGATTTCCCAATTTGTCCTAATTCAAACTCATGCCATTGGTTAAGCCAAAGGTTGACAAGTCATATAACTCAAAACAAACACAGCAATGCGTAGATAGTGGTGCAGTGTTAACCCTTAGGGATGTCAACCTACAAAATGCTAACTTGTTGTTGTATTTTTTTGAGAGTGAAAAATACACACATCATCTGGGTCAGTCTTTTCACCTCCATCTTATCTTGTTGCTCTTTGCAGGTGCTTATGGTGAGGTTTTGCTCACTGTTCAACCACAAGGAAAGATCAGTGACTTTTCTGAATGGGCAAACATACCCACTGGGCACCCTTAGGGGTCTGGGTATGGGCTCCTTGCTGGACGCCATGTTTGAGTTCAGTTCCAAATTGAGCTCTCTGGGCCTGGAGTCAGATGAGATGGCACTCTTCATGGCTGTGGTGCTGGTTTCTGCAGGTAAGAGCAACACAGATTAATTTGTTGTTTAGTGCTATTTGTTATGGCATGCATAACAGGGTATGTGTTCAGTGTACAAGCCTATGAGAGAGACAGTATATAATTATTGGTCGTGCTTAGTGTTAGTGATTTGAACTAATTATTAGAGATGCACGATATATCGGCCACCATATCGGTATTGGCCGATATATGTTCATTTTTAATGTTATCAGAAAATTTGGCCGATATATTAAAGCCGATAAATAATGGATTATTTCCTCCAGCTGAGACACTTCGGATGCCCACTGTTAACCATGATGGTTTTGAATTGCTTGAAATATGATTGGAAACACTTCAAAAAGGAAAATGCAGTTAAGTCTGTCATATAGGCTAGATAAAATTATAACGAGAACATTATAACTGTGTGCTTGGGACATGGTGAGACTTTTGTTTTTGTAATCAGGCTCTCAAAAATTATATTAAAATTTATTGGCAAATATATCAGTTATCGGCTTTCAAATATAAAGAATTATCGGTTATCCGTATCGGCCAAAATCTTCAGATTGGTGCATCCCTGCTAATTATTTATAATAACGCTGCATATTAGATCCAATATTAAGATTATTATTTGTGTTCTAGCCTATAACCGATAAATGTCAGATAAATAGTAAAATAAATTATTTTAAAATAACACTGTTAAAACACAATTTTCATGTAGTTCCAAACCGATATAAAATTATTTCTTCTGCAGAACACTATAAAAATTCTCCAAAATATTTTTTTTTTCGATAAAATAAAAATCAAGGGTGTTCAAAACAACAGTGAACCCCATTGACTTTGATATAATGTACAATAATAAAAAAAAGCTTATTCATTTTGAGAATTTCTAAAAGATAACATTTAACACAACAGTGTTATTAAATTATTTTTGGAAGAGATAATCTAAATGTAAAAATAAGGGAAATGAATATGCGTATATATGCACAATTAAATATACAATATTGTACAATACAGAAAAATTCTTTATCAATAAAANATATATATATATATATATGAACAATTTATTTATAATCTTTTATAATTTATTCTAAATATTCATTTTCATTTATCCACAGATTGCTCTGGCATTTCGGATTTTGTGGCTGTCGAACAGTTACAGGAAGGACTCATCCGAGCGCTGCGCACCTTAGTCACCCGTCGCCGTCCCGACAACAACTCCCTCTTTCCCAAACTGCTCCTGCGTCTTCCAGACCTGCGCACCCTCAACAACCTTCACTCCGACAAGCTGCTGGCCTTCCGTATCGATCCCTGAGCTATCTCTCGCTGCAGCTGGAACTCAACCAAAGGCCAGGACTGGCCAATCAGAGAACACCTTTCCTGGTTAAGAGAAAGACTGCTCATTTAGGGAGAGATGTTGAGCATGTTCCCATAGGAACCATTCGTTATGATGCGTGTTAATGAGGAACACAATGAACAGATGGCTCTCAGCAAGCTCTAAACAAGACTATATCTCCATGTATGATCATTTTCATACATGCATTGCCCTTCTGTTCAGCTCGCCTCGAGAGCATTGTTGATTATATTTATCCGAGGGGAAATTTTGCCAGTCATATCATCATCATCATCATCATATATAAGCTTACCACAGAACTTTTGAAGACCAAAAAACGGGTCATTCCTCTGTACTGCCTGCAAACTGAAATACACAGTCTTTAGTCAAGTACACCATATATACAGTAGAAAGGTAATTTTAGGGACCATTTAAAGCCAATTGTGTCAGTATATGTGCCTGTGTGTTTGAGAAAGGGACAGAAATACCATGTACATAAGCCATAGATATCACTCATACAGTTACATCACATTAAAACTTCAGTTAAAGACAATAAAGAGTACATTTATCACCTGTGTTAGTGTTTAACATTTAATTAAAGGAGATTTAATGTCTCTACAACAACTTTTTAAATGTCATTTCACTTTCGAGATTAGATAAAAATGCTTTTTTATTATCATCAAGCTGAATACAGCATGTCAAAGTATATTTCCACACGTTCTCCTTTAAGAATATATCTGAATCTAGGGATACAAAACCAGCATTCTCTCCTATGCATGTTATGTTTTGTTGTTTTCTTACTGAAAGTACTGCACAGTTACACTGATTTAACTGCCTGTTCAGAGAATGAGGGATTTGCAGTCGTGTGTTTGACTGAGACGGGGCATTTGTAAGCAATGGAGCCCCTGAACTTCTGGCACCAGCACAGTATCTGCACAGCCTTTACTGAGATCACAAAGCATGTCAAGAAGGCATTTTGGACTGCCATGTGGTTGATTTGATTTGATCAGTTGAGTTGATTTATTATGGCTGATAAAGTAATGTTATTCATTTATAAGGTGTATATTTTGTAAATTGTTTTCTTCTGTAGAACCAATATAAATACAAGATTATCTATTCTGATGTTGTCTGTTTTGATCTTTAAAGCTATACACACACACTACCCGTTAAATTTATTTATTTTTTTAAATACAGTAAAAACAGTAATATTTGATGAAAAAATTTTATTGTTGCTAAATGGTTTATATTATTGTTGAAAACAATATATTATATTTTTTGTGGAAACCATGATACCTTTTTTTAGCATTCATTTAAAAATAGAAATCTTTTGTAACATGTCTTTAATGTCACTTTATTAATGCATCATTGATGAATAAAAGTAAACATCTCACCTATCTAGTAGTATATCATAGTATCCACAAAAAAGCAGCAAAAACTGTTTTCAACATAATAATATATATTTCTTGAGCAGCAAATCAGCATATTAAAAGGGTCATGTGACACTGAAGACTGGAGTAATGATGCTAAAAATTCAGCTTTGCCATCTCAGAAATAAATTATACTTTAAAATATGTTCAAATAGAAAACAGTTATTTTACATTGCATTATGTTTTTACTATATTTTTGATCAAATAAATGCAGCCTTTGCCTGATTTTGCAGCATAAATGCATGCTTTATGCTTTCTAAAGATAAACTACGTAGACAAACCATTAATTGTTGTCATGCCTTTCCTCGGTAGACTATGTCAGGAGCTTTTCAGAGTGATGTAGAAATAATTGTAACTGGCCTGAAACTGTCAGTCACGTTTTGGTTGTCAAACAGACTCACTTAATCCACTTTAATTCAGGACACTGGAAAAGCATAGGCTACAGTTTAGTCTTTATTTATAACAGAATCAGTTAAAACACATGCATGAAGCCAGATTAAATGTATTTTTCTAATTCTTATGCTTTAAAAACGTATTTGTAGAAGCTATCATATTTTAGTGGTATTGAGTATTGTCTTTAGCTAATCTGAGAGCCATTCCAGATCTCATCCATAAAATTATTCAAGACATTGCTTTACATAGTCAACGGTGTTATAGTGACATCGTGTGGCCACTCGCAGTAACGTTAGCGAAAAGGCATTTCAACTTCAACTGAATATTAATAAAATAGTCAATAGTCGCTTAATCCAACGTTGCTGGGTAAACTTGATGGAGCGTCCTGCTACATACCCCAATTAATATTCATATTGTCAGTCAATAGCTGACAACTGAAGAATTCGTTAATTCCGCTTTGGTAAATTCATCGTTGCTTTGTAACCAATCAGAGAGCCCTACGTGTCAACGCCATGATACGTAATTAATATTTATAAGCTAAGCTCAGGCGTCCTTTGTGTGTTTTGCGTCATTACGTTTGAGTAACCCGGAAACACACACGGATATTGCAGAGCAGATAGGCAAATATTGCAGACATTTATGCTGTAAAATCATCGGAAATCATGGCATAGAAAAGGCATTTTATTTTCCAAAATCTGCGAAGACTTTGCAAACCTTTCAGGACAATGTTAGGAGTAAGGTAGGTGTATTTAAGGCTTTTAACAGTTATGGATGTGTTTAAAGCTTAGTCAACAAGTCAAGTTGAATCTCTCTCTCTCTCTCTCATATATATATATATATATATATACAGTACAGTCCAAAAGTTTGGAACCACTAAGATTTTTAATGTTTTTAAAAGAAGTTTCGTCTGCTCACCAAGGCTACATTTATTTAATTAAAAATACAGTAAAAAACAGTAATATTGTGAAATATTATTACAATTTAAAATAACTGTGTACTATTTAAATATATTTGACAAAGTAATTTATTCCTGTGATGCAAAGCTGAATTTTCAGCATCATTACTCCAGTCTTCAGTGTCACATGATCCTTCAGAAATCATTCTAATATGCTGATTTGCTGCTCAATAAACATTTATGATTATTTTCAATGTTGAAAACAGTTGTGTACTTTTTTTTTCAGGATTCCTTGATGAATAGAAAGTTCAAAAGAACAGCATTTATCTGAAATACAAAGCTTCTGTAGCATTATACACTACCGTTCAAAAGTTTGGGGTCAGTAAGAATTTTTATTTTTATTTTTTTGAAAAGAAATTAAAGAAATGAATACTTTTATTCAGCAAGGATGCATTAAATCAATCAAAAGTGGCAGTAAAGACATTTATAATGTTACAAAAGATTAGATTTCAGATAAACACTGTTCTTTTGAACTTTCTATTCATCAAATAATCCTGAAAAAAAATATTGTACACAAATATTTTGTACAATTGTACACATTAAATGTTTCTTGAGCAGCAGATCAGCATATTAGAATGATTTCTGAAGGATCATGTGACACTGAAGACTGGAGTAATGATGCTGAAAATTCAGCTTTGCATCACAGGAATAAATTACTTTGTCAAATATATTCAAATAGTACACAGTTATTTTAAATTGTAATAATATTTCACAATATTACTGTTTTTTACTGTATTTTTAATTAAATAAATGTAGCCTTGGTGAGCAGACGAAACTTCTTTTAAAAACATTAAAAATCTTAGTGGTTCCAAACTTTTGGACTGTACTGTATATATATATATATATATATTTAAGGTTGTTTTTTTATATATAATGTATTGATAGTGACCATGTGGCTCATTTCAGAAGTCAAGCTGTCAGTCTGACATGATGATTTCTCCATTGGGTTTATCCAGCAGTTGCATGATATTTTTTGAAAGTCGCATGATGAAGAATGTCATTTTTGGTAAGACATTTTTTGGTACAAAATAATTGTTATTAACATTTGTTTGACATTTATGGTCTATTATGCACTCATTTTCTCATTTTTCCCTTTCCGCAGATGAACCATACATTTCATTGGACCGAGAGCTGTGAGAGAATGATGATCTAGGATAATTTAGGATTTCTCCAGTCACCCGAAAACCTTTGTCCATCATGTTTGTGACAGCATACCTGGCATTTATAGTTTTGGTGGGACTGTGCGTGGCTTTAGAGATTGCAGCCCGTCGTCTCACCTCATTCCAGGCCACACAGACAGCCGTCGCCAATCCGGCTTTCCAACGTTTTCAGAAGCTCTTTCTGAAGGCGTATCTCCTGGCCCTCTGGGCAGACTGGCTGCAGGGACCTTACCTTTATAAACTGTACCGACATTACAACTTCCTGGAATCTCAGATCGCCATCCTATATGTATTTGGTCTGGCTTCTTGCGTGCTGTTTGCCCCAGTGGCCGGCTGGCTACCACAGTTTCTTGGGCGAAGACAGACGTGTCTCCTCTTCTGCCTGACCTATTCAATCTGCTGCATTACCAAGCTGTCACAAGACTATTTTGTGCTCATACTAGGACGTGTTCTTGGAGGCCTGTCCACCTCTCTGCTAACCACCACTTTTGAGGCCTGGTATTTGCACGGCCACGTTGACGTCCATGATTTCCCCAAAGAATGGATCCCTGTTACCTTCGGTAAAGTTGCAAATTGGAATCACGGACTGGCAGTTGGTGCCGGGCTGGTGGCGAATTTGTTTGCCGAATGGCTTGGGCTGGGTCCGGTCGCTCCGTTTCTTTTGGCGATCCCAAGCCTTGCCGCCTGCGCCTGGTTTGTGCTGTCCGAATGGGGTCAGGAGGACAGACAGGAGGACACACACGGAGACAAGAACGTCCCCCTTCTCAACCCTCTAAATGCCCCCAAGTTACAAATGTCAACACGGGCCCGTTTCTGGCGTAGCTGTGTGGACGGCCTGCGCTGCTTGCTGTCAGACCGCCGCGTTATGCTTTTGGGTGGCGTTCAGGCACTTTTTGAAAGTGTTCTCTATATATTTGTTTTTCTTTGGACTCCTGTATTGGACCCACACGGCCCGCCGCTAGGAATAATTTTTTCCAGTCTGATGGCGGCCAGCTTGGCTGGCTCCACGCTTTTCCGACTGGCCACGTCGGCCCCGTATCGTCTCCAGCCCGGTCACTTGCTGTGCTTAGCCGTTCTTCTAGCTTTCTTCTCCTTCTTTATGCTGACGTTCTCCACTGTGCCTGGCCAGCCCCGACCGAGGGAATCTCTTCTCGCCTTCCTTCTGCTCGAACTAGCCTGCGGGCTTTATTTCCCGGCGGTAAGTTTTCTTCAGGGCCGCGTGGTTCCCATGGAACGCAGAGCTGCCGTGCTGGCTTGGTTTCGCTTGCCTCTTCACCTCCTGGCTTGCCTGGGGCTGCTGGCACTTCACGGGGAGGTGTCGGGGGCCGGTGCGGGTGAGGCTGGCAGTGGCACCAGACACATGTTTGCTGGCTGTGCGGGGATGATGCTGGCCGCTCTGCTTGCTGTCATCAGCCTTTTCACTGTGGGCAGGAATGATGCAGACCTCAGACTAGAGGGGACCAAATTAGAGGGAGAAATTTGAGTTGTAGAAAGACGGACACTGGAATTCAATATAAGGACTGTTTTGTTTTATTTTCTGCTTTGTTTTCTTTATGAATGCTGTCTTAGTTAAACAAAGGTATTTATGGGTAAAACAAATCAGAAAGTTCATGGTTTTATTTTTTTCTTCTAATTGCAATGATAATAGAACCAATAAACACCTTAAAATCTGCAAATGTTTATACTTTAAAAAATAAATAAATAAATCAATCAATCAATTCAGAGAGAAAAGCATTACCAAATTATTTAAATTCAAATATTTTGGGGTATTTAACACTTTAATTTATATAGGAATATGAACAGCAATATTAATTAAATGTGATTTTGTAATAAAGACTCGTTTTAAATGTACATTGCAATTATGCATTTGGCAAATGCTTTTAAAGGGGTAGTTCACCCAAAAATTAAAATTATTCCATGATTTACTCACCCTCAAGCCATCCTAGGTGTATATGACCATCTTCTTTCAGCCAAACACAATCGGAGATAAAAATATCCTTGCCCTGCAAAGATTTATAGTGGTAGTGAACGCGGGGCCTGTTTTGAAGCCAAAAATAAATGCATCCATCCATCATAAATATGATCCATACGGCTCCAGGGGTTGTAAATAAAGGGCTTCTGATGTGAAGCGATGGGTTTTTGTAAGAAAAATATCCATATTTAAAACTTTATCAATTAAAATAACTAGCTTGCACCAGAGTACCGTACGCATACTGTGCAAGTCGACTTGCGCCAAATGAGTAACCCCTGACCCGATGTATGACACAGGATGTAGGAGTATCGTAAGCTTAGATGCCTCTCTCGGTTCAAACAAATAGGGATGGGCAAAAAACTCAAGCTCCTCTTCTCTTATATTGAAATCCTCCGACATTTCTCTTTAAAAATGTTCATTTTAGACTTCTAATTCATGACCGGTGTTTTGTTTTGCTCTCTCCTCTGTGCTTCCACGTTCGTCATTCTGTCATGCGTCGGGTCAGAGTTCACTCTTCTGCCGATGCATACTGCCGTCTGCTGGAAGCTAGTTATTTTACTTTATAAAGTTTTAAATATGGATATTTTTCTTACAAAAACCCATCGCTTCACTTCAGAAGGCTTTTTTAACCCCCTAGAGCCGTATGGATTATTTTTAATGATGGATGGATGCATTTATTTTGGGCTTCAAAACTGGCCCCATGTTCACTACCATTATAAATCTTTGGAGAGCCAGGATATTTTTAAAGATATCTCCGATTGTGTTCGTCTGAAAGAAGATGGTCATATACACCTAGGATGGCTTGAGGGTGAGTAAATCATGGGACAATTTTCATTTTTGGGTGAACTATCCCTTTAAGCGATTTAAATTGCATTAATGCATTCAAGATACATTTTTAGCAATTCATGCATCAAACCTTGGCATTGATAACACTATGGTCTACGGTTTGATCTACAGAAATACTCAGAGTCCAATGTATTTAAAAGAAAAAAAAGGCATTTGTTTCACTGATTCATCAGCTGTTGTAATAAATTAGATATTTCTATATCTAGTTGGTGCTGCACACAGACCATACGAAGAGGTTAAGGTAAGCATTTTCATTTATTGAAATCGATGGCAACTGAACAAATTAAGGCTCATGAACAAACATCTTAGAAAGCACTGTAAATAAATGCATATTTGAAAAATATAAAAATAAAAATTACAAAATAAAATCGTTTATTGTGAAGTCTAATGACCACAGACATCAATATATTTTACATGTATTCATTTAACTTCCAGTCATTCCGTTTTAGAGTAGGGATCGCCACTTATGACAATTTATATCAAACATTCCAGATTAAGTGTATTTCTATGTGAGATTTGAGGTGTTGAGATATTCTCAGACGTACTGTAAATTTGTTGTAGTTATAGTATTGAAAATGACTAACAGCAGTACATAAAATGAAATAATAATAGAGTATTAATACATCTGCACAGTTGTATATGGCTTGTGTGTGAGGCGATACAGAACTCTCATATAATGTATATAATTCCGTTATGTTCTTGTGTTTGCTAGCAAACATTTAATGGTGTCTCACAGTTTTTTTGTAAGTCAAATTAAATTGACTTAAGAAGAATGTACACAAACTCTTCTTTTTTCTGAACATTACTGAAAACTTATAAAGAAAGAAAAACTGTTATTGTCTTTGGTTATAAACCCATTGCATCAAACAGTTGCATGCTTAAAAATAGATATAGCCTATTAGTTTAAATGACCCTTTGATTTTTATTATAAGCCTAGTTTTTCTACTGAATATAACAGTGTGTTTGTTTTCATACCAAATGTCCCAGTATCTTTTACACTCAGAACTGGCATTTCACATTCACATTTCTACACCACCTACATTTCAAGAAAGAAACTTTACTCATCCTGTGGTTTAGTAGACTTTTGAAGACTTTTGCTAGTGATAATAATAAAAAAAAAACAATTACATAGGAAAGAAAATGCTTAGATTGGCAGTCTTATATGAGGAACACATTCTGTTCTCTTTAGTGTTTTCTGTTTTTGCATTCTTGGTAAGATGTGTAATATTCTGAAAATTTGGGCCTGTGAAATGTTTGCTAGCACTGAAAATTGCGATGTGTTGGATTCTGCTAATGAACAGCGTTTCACATGTAAATGTGCCGTGATCTGCACTAAAAAGTGAATGACAATGCTGACAAGTTTGGCAGAATAGTCTCAAAATTTTGAGTCTTTTAAGTGCAAAGTGTTTGGAAACCTGTCAATGGCCGATAATACAAAAAAAGATGCTGAATTCTTAATTAAGGGTACTTTAAAGGTGCAGTAAGCGATTTCTGAGAAACGCTGTTGAAAGTGGATCGGACCGAGCACCACAACACACTTGTAGCCAATCAGCAGTAGGGGGCGTGTCCACTCATGATGGGGGAGGAGAGAGAATGAGTAAGAGGGAGATTTGAAGAAAGACCGTAGAAAAAGAGACATTACAAAAAAAGAAAATGTCAGAGGAATACCACTGTAAAAAATGAAGGGTTATAATCAGATATGAGCTTTAGGACCCGCGGTAATATTAGAAATGCTTTCCAGTGCTAGAGAGACCTAAACGGGAAGGCCTGAAAATGGACGCTGAGTTTGGCGTTGTTTCTGCTTTATACGTGAGTAACATTGGTTTTGCTGTTTCATAGAACCAAGATATGCTGTTGTTGTAATGTTAGCAATTGTAACAGGACAGTTTTGAGAGTCATTGTTTGTCTGGAGCTGGTGTGCTGCTGGTGACTAACAACCAGTGTTGCCAAGTCCGCGATTTTCCCACGGAATTGGGCTACTTTAACACTGTTGCTGCGGGTTGTTTTTCATGTCCACGGGGTGAAGCGACCCCAAATAACATGATATTTAGGCCCAGGAATTTTTACCGGGAGACCCCCCTGAAACGCGATTGGGCTAGTTTTGAGCAGCAATTGGGAACTCTGCTAACAACCAACTCTTGCTTGTATATACTTGTGTACTGTAAGTTAATTTTTTGTCATTGGTTCATCATCTTTGCTTTATTTTTTCATTATTTTGCTTCGCTTCAGCTATGATAAAGAGACATCCACTCACTTCCACCCACTTACATTGCATGTTCGTGCATTTTGGAGGCGGAGCAATGAAGCAATGAAGGTGTGTTTGTTTGGGTTGATTTCAAATATCAACAGTGTTTGGCCCTGTCTCAAATTGAACCCCAAGTCCTTGCAATCTGAGTCCACACTTTTGTGATATAATGCTTGCGGACTTGCGGGCTCAGCAAAAGTGTGCATCTAGGGCGGATATCAGCTGCAAAGGGGGCGTTAACGAGCACCTTTCTGATACCTAAAATGACAAATGGGACACCCTATGCTGCATGTGGTGGCCATTGTAAGACCACAAGACTGCAAGTGCATATGAAGTGTGAAATTTGGGACAGGGCCTTTCTCAGAAATTGCTTATTGCACCTTTAATAAACATTATTTGGGATTTAAGTTTATAATACACGTAAAGTTTATTTGGCCGTTGTGCTATACCTTATAATCAAATAAAGGTGAACTAAATGTCAGAATGTGTAGTGTTTAAAATCTGGACAGAACAAAATAATATAGTTATGCAGTATGCAAGCCTAATATGAATAAAATAAACCAGTAAATCATAAAAAAATGAAGGCATCAATTACCAGAGAAGGTGCTGTTAAGAAGAATTCCTAGTCTTGGAATGTTCTCATTATATATTTATTTAAGTATTCACCCAAGTAAGTAATAGTGTTAATCTCTGTATATTGTCTTGATTTTCCTGCTCTCGTAAAACAGTGTTACCGAAAAGTTCGAACATCACACAGATACACAGACACAAAACACTACAAGAGCACATTCACTACATGTATTTCTTTTTTAAAAACCAATAGGCAAAATAGCCCATCCCCCCGAGAGAGCCCATTAAGAAGGACGCCCCAAAGAAGGATGGGGGCTTCTTTTTTACCATTCGGAATGCATTGGGTAGAACCGCAGAGAGCAGGGTCGTGTGGATGTCCCCCAACACCTTGCGGAAAGCGTAGCGCTTCTGCACCCGCTCAAAAAACGACTGCAGGTTCGGCCGGCTCCCGTCCTCCCAGTATTTCCTTGAGAGTCCCAAGAACTTGAGCCTGTGCAATGTGGCTCCAAGACAAATATCAGCTAGTGTAAAAGTAGGTCCACAAAGCCATAATTCACATTTTTGACCTGTGTAGACAGGAAAGACAACTTGTAGATGTTCTTGAAAAAGTAAGATCAGAAACAGCGGTTCTCAAAGCTAATATTTCTAATGTAAATGAATACAGACTAACAAATTAATTCTTGTGATTTACAGGAATAACATGACAAAATCCACCAAGAAAAATCAAGATCATGTTTAAAAATAGTTTGTATTTTTTTTTTATCAATAAAACGCACTGAAATAAAAATAAACTTGTTTTAAATAAAGTAACATTTGTTATATTTTTATTTCATTTTTATTAATGTTTTGCTTTAATAAAATAAAACACAAAATAGGTTCAAATAAGTTTATTAAATAAGGTGATTTTATTTTATGGTTATTTTTTTATTATTATTATTATTATTATTATTATTTATTTTGTTTGTTGAAATTAATGGGAAAGAAAAAACAGAAAACACACCTTGATATTCCAGTTTTCTTTTTTCCAGCTCTGCCTCTACTTGGTCTAGTACCATTCCCAACTCTCCAAGAATTTTTTTCAGGTAGTTCACATTGTCGTGGTCCAAGATTTTTGCCTAGAAAATGTAAGTATTAAAGACCAGGACAAGCTATTATTTTATATGCAGACTAAGATATGACAGCAGTATTATCTCATATTTCAGCTAAGCATCCATTCAAATTGTGAAATGCAACATGTATGCAGTTAAACTTCTAGCTTACCATGAGCTTTTTCTGCTTGGAGAGGTATGGCTCTGTCAGTTGGGGTTCCTCGTGGTCCAACTTCATCAGTTCAGATGCTGCATTGGCCAAATGTCCTGAGAGAAATCAGACCAGAATGTCTACGTCAGTAAGAGAGCTTTCATCTGGTTACATATTTACATTGTAAAACCCCAGAAATCTGTAAAGTTATCCAGGTCTTGTAGCCTTAGAAATTCCTTCATGATGAGTTATGTGTACAGTTGTTAATACTGTAATTGTCAAGTGGCACACTGTGAACTGGCACTTTTTTCTGCAAAGTTGTAATGCTCCTGACAAGTAATTAAGAGACTTTACACATAAAATCAAAGCAGTGACTGTGATAAACAACACCTATCACAGGGACTCCTTCCAAGTTATAAACCATAAAAGAGATTTATTTGCAATTATGCTGGGTTTCCATGACAATTTATTATGCTGCAATACATTGGCTGGATCTTTGGCCTGATTTACATTGTACTGGCACGTTATGTAATAGGTGAGCAGTGCGGGTTTACAGTGGATTGAATATCGATGAACTCTGAATAAACAGGCCAGCATTAGAGCATTTTAGTGAGAGGATGTCACTTTACAGGCATCTGAGACTGCAATTTGCTTTAAAACATGAAATCTGATAAATAAAAGGATTCTCAGACTAAGCAGATTGTGTAAAGAGTTAGATTTTGCTTTCTACACACTTAAAAATAAAGATTCCAAAAAGGGGTTTGGTTAACACTTTATTTTATTGGTCCACTTAGAAATTCTACTAACTATAATGTCAACTAACTGTCATTAGAGTATTAGCAGACCGTTAGGTTAGGTGTTAGTAGAATAAGTTGACATGTATTTACAAAAGTTACTTATAGTCAGTAGTAAGCACATGTCTCAGAACACTAACCGTTTCTAAAGCAACCTGAGCTTCTAAAGGCACACAGCAAAATCACCAGAGTTAAATCAACTCTGCTCGGAGTACATATTGGCCCTCTCTAAATAGTGTTAAAGTAAAACTGAAGCAGAGTTAAAGTTAATGAGATAATTAAGCGATGAATGAGCATTAGTGATGAACACCTGCTGTTAACAAGCAGAATAACTGAAGAAAAGATAATCCTCCTCAGCTGAGATCTTGAGAGATATAATGTCTTTTATCTTCAGGTGATTTCATCTAAGATATTGAAATCGCTTTTGAATGCACACTAGTTTTTACTTTCACTTTCTAGTTCGCGATCGCATGTACTCAAATACTGCACGGTACTGACCACACATTTTACAAGATAAGATATTTGTCAATTACGCTCAGGATCTGTTGCGCATCAAATCCTCCGACATCATCCTATCAGTCATCTACTATCTTCATGTGATCAGGAAAATCTGATGTACTGTAATGTAAATGACTACCACAGCAAATCTATCCATGTCCCTTTTGGGGTTCCGTAGAATCTGTTATTCACTTTCTGTGCCGTTCCAAATTCAGAATTAGAAGAATCTTTTCCCTCTATGAAGAACCTTTTGTCCATTGGAAAGTATTAATGGATGTTAAAGGGTTCTTCATGGAACCATAGATGCCAATGAATTGATGCCATAGATGTCTTTAATTTTAAGAGTATACATATTTAAAGTCCCCCTGTAGTCAATAATTTTATCCCTTAAAACTCAACTTTGATCACTAAAATTACACATTTAAAGTTTTTTCCTGTGAAAAAATTCTCAATGCCTTAAAATAGCTTGAATGTAACTATACACCCTTGCCTCATTTAGTATAGGCGGGCGGATCTATGAATATGCTAATTAGCCCCCCTCCACTCGCTCACGCCAGCTCAGAGATCCACTCAGTCAACTTACTGAGGTAAACGCTGCACAATGGTATAACTTTTTTACAACGTCAGACACATAACAGTAATTAATATGATTATCCTTTTGCTTGACTATGTTATCAAACAGCTAATAATGTGTTGCTAATGTTACACAAACATGTTCCCGTTCGTTCACGAGTCAGACAGTTGTCTTCTAAAAATTACTATCCTTAGAAACGCTTTGAACACCTTAAGGTCGGTGGAGAAAGGCATATAGTTCATCATAGTATTGTTATATAGATCATACACCCGCTATATTGCTTAATCTACCTAATTTTTCATATAAAAAAATTTAGCACGTCGACGTGATTGGTTACAAGGTAGTTTGTGACGTCAGGAACACCAGCAATTTAAAACCGTGTTTTTGAAACGGTCTTTAGATCACTGCAGTTTTAAAGAGAAAATACTCAGCAATGGTGTTGACTTATGAATTTGCACATGGTTTGTCTGAAAGCATATTTAAAACACCACATACAGATATAAACAACATTAAAAACTTGATTTTCAGCACAGGGGGACTTTAACAACAACAAAAAATTGTTTTGCAATTTTTTTAACAGTACCTCTAGTAGTAAATCACGGTGCACTGAATTGTAGCATCACTTACTACGTATTTCAGCAGTGGCGTACTTTGGGATCATGGAGTCAATTGTGAGTTCAGGATGCAGGATGCATCCATG
Source organism: Anabarilius grahami (assembly GCA_003731715.1). Classification (NCBI taxonomy): domain Eukaryota; kingdom Metazoa; phylum Chordata; class Actinopteri; order Cypriniformes; family Xenocyprididae; genus Anabarilius; species Anabarilius grahami. The sequence goes on from RJVU01017312.1 coordinate 4,150,758, forward strand.
TGTGTAAGCATCCATGGGCAGTCCGTCCAGCAGCTCACGGTACTGATGTACCCTTGCATACAATTGAGTGCCTTCATCCGGAATCAGCTGGGCTACTGTGTCTGAAAGAACAAAGAACACACACACACAAAGTATTTTGATATACATAAATATACCCATGACTCTTCTGATCTGGTCATACAGTATATCCTGGCCGGAGAGGTGTGGATGTGTGCAGGGTTAGACCGAACATGAATGGAGAGATCTGAGGCACATATGAGCAAATATATCGGATTTGGGCCACTTTTGCCTGCAGTGTAAACATAGCCCAAGACAAAAGAGATAATAGACTGAATGGATGCTTTGGAGATGCGAATAAACATCAGTTAGCATTTTAGAGTCTCCTCTAAATCAGATCACATGGCATGGTCTTAAAAAAATATTTCATAAAAAACTCAGAGATATCATGTTCAATTTTAAAATATAATAAAACATGAGGCTTTAGGTGCATTGAGTTTCTAAACAGCAACAAGGTCAATTTTGTGTCAAAGATATTTCATGCAAACAAATTGCTAATATCTTGAGGACAACAAAATGCCAGGTGTCTTCTTTCAAATGAGATCACAATTATACTTAAAGTCCAAAGATTAACTGTATTTATTTTAGTTTGGATATGCCATTTCTTTTGAATATGCCTTATTTATTTATTTATTTACTAATTCATTCATTCATTCATTCATTCATTCATTCATTCATTCAAAAACGAAATAGAGAATATTACTGTAAATCTGTCAATCAGGTTTTTACATGTCATGCAAAATGGTTTATGTTTTATATTTATACAATCAGCGTATACTGTAAAAGAAATCCAAAAACAAAATTGATAATGTATTGGCAGAAAATTACCAGGACACTATCCAGTCATTTTACAGACATTTCCGTCAACCCTAAAACACAATGCAGTGAAGTTAAAAAATTCAAAATACAGGTAAAACACCTGTAAAAAATAAATACGGAAAAATCAATCAAATTAATACAGTATATTGTTACCTATTTTTACAGTTTTTTTTTTTTTTTTGAGTGTATTAGGCTTTATTTTAGTGTTTGCAGTGCAAACTTTTGCATTTACTTTAGCCTGAAACATAACCTATAGACTCAATATGAATTTCATTTTTTTTATTTTTATTTTTTTTATAAGTTTCAATATACATTTGGTCAAAGATCAAATGTGAAAATATTAGTCAAACAGTCAGTGATCAAAATGAAAATCAAGTTTCATTTCAAACACATGCAACAGATTTATGACAAATTATTTTGGTAATAAATTTGTGTCTGGACACTCTAAAATGTCAAATATAGTGCAGAAATCTCTGTTTCAATCTCTTAAAGACCACTGAGCGATTGAGTGATCATGTTCAGCTCTTCTCACTGAGTGAGTGATCTTGGATCAGAAAACACTTCAGTGAAAACACTCCCACACACAAACTGTGAAGACATTCAAAATGACACATAGTCATGCAACTGTGTGAGAGAAAATATAGTGCACTACAGTGATGGTGATTTAGTGCTTGTATTGCTTACACAGGCCTTTAACTTTATACACACATATGGCATCAAATAATTGCACTGTTAGAATTAAAAGGGCTGCAGAGAAACACAAACTAATGTTTACAGATCAACTTTATCTAACATAGTTGTAATAGATCTTCTCATTAAACTGCAATTATTTACTTATTTCAAATTGTTTATAGTAATATAATTGTGTTTATGTATATAGATAATGATGATTTATGTTTAAAAAAAAATCTAAACAGTAATACTGTGCAGAAAGAACAAGAAGAGTGTCTGTATTTTCTAAGGAGCCCCATCTATCCCCACAGATTCTCACAAACTTTTACCGTTGTGTTATTGAGAGTATTCTGACCAATTCCCTCACAGTGTGGTATGGCAGCTGCATGGTGAGTGAAAGGAAAGCCCTGCAAAAGGTGGTGAATACTGCCCAACGATCATTGGCAATCAATTACCAGCAATTGAACATCTTCACCACAGATGGTGTTTGCGCAGAGCTCATAAAATCATAAGAGAATCCTCTCATCCCAACCATAAACTGTTTAAATTGCTCCTGTCTGGGAAGAGATACATGAGCATCCACACTAGAACTAGCAGGCTTAGGGCCAGCTTCTTCCCGTCAACCATCACCCTATTGAACTCTACATTACACCGCTAGGTTTATACTACTAATTGGATCTATATTCTTTTTTTTTACTTTCTCTTTTTGAGGTATATATTTATTACAACCTGAATTCCAGAAATGTTGGGACGTTTTTTTAAATTTGATTAAAATGAAAACTAAAAGAATTTCAAATCACATAAGCCAATAATTTATTCACAATAGAACATAGATAACATTACAAAAGTTTAAATGGAGAAATTTTACACTTTTATCCACTAAATGAGCTCATTTCAAATTTGATTCCTGCAACAGGTCTCAAAAAAGTTGGCACGGGGACAACAAATGGCTGAAAAAGCAAGACATTTTCAAAAGATTCAGCTGGGAGAACATCTAGCAACTAATTAAGTTAATTAATATCAGGTCTGTAACATGATTAGCTATAAAAAGGGATTTCTTAGAGAGGCAGAGTCTCTCAGAAGTAAAGATGGGCAGAGGCTCTCCAATCTGTGAAAGAGTGTGTAAAAAGATTGTGGAATACTTTAAAAACAATGTTCCTCAACGTCAAATTGCAAAGACTTTACAAGTCTCATCATATACAATGCATAACATCATCAAAAGATTCAGAGAAACTGGAGAAATCTCTGTTTGTAAGGGACAAGGCCGAAGAACTTTATTGGATGCCCGTGGTCTTCAGGCCCTCAGACGACACTGCATCACTCATCGGCATGATTGTGTCATTGACATTACTAAATGGGCCCAGGAATACTTCCAGAAACCACTGTCGGTAAACACAATCCACCGTGCCATCTGCAGATGCCAACTAAAGCTCTATCATGCAAAAAAGAAGCTATATGTGAACATAGTCCAGAAGCGCTGTCATGTCCTGTGGGCCAAGGCTCATTTAAAATGGATTGTTTCAAAGAGGAAAAGTGTTCTATGATCAGACGAGTCCAACTTTGACATTCTTGTAGGAAATTACGGACGCCGTGTCCTCCGGGCTAAAGAGGAGGGAGACCTTCCAGCGTGTTATCAGTGTTCAGTTCAAAAGCCAGCATCTCTGATGGTATGGGGGTGCATAAGTGCATACGGCAGCTTGCATGTTTTGGAAGGCACTATGAAAGCTGAAAGGTATATAAAGGTTTAAGAGCAACAGATGCTTCCCTCCAGATGACGTCTATTTCAGGGAAGGCCTTGTGTATTTCAGCAGGACAATGCAAAACCACATACTGCAGCTATTACAACAGCATGGCTTCATCATAGAAGTGTGCATGCAGTCCAGATCTTTCACGTATAGAGAAAAATAAGTCAAAGACGACCACAAACTCTTCAGCAGCTGGAAACATTTATCATGGGACCAAATTTCAACACCAAAACTCCAGAAACTCATAACCTCGATGCCCAACTATTTTGAGACCTGTAGCAGGCACCAAATTTAAAATGAGCTCATTTTGTGCATAAAATTTCTCAGTTTAAACATTTGTTATGTTATCTATGTAGCCTGACGTGGTCATACTCAATTCTAGTCAGAATATGAGTCTGATACTGCACCATTGGGCTTTGATTATGGGGGCGTATTTCAACCGATCCAGGAAAGACCTCAATTGGATAGACCTACAACCAATCAGAGCTACAGAGTAAGTGACGTGTGTTGAGCGACGCATAGTTGTCAACAGAACTCAACTGCACACAAATTGAGTATGACCACGTCAGGCTAGCAAAGACATCTTTCCCACCGACAAATGCCTTGATGGCGGTCCTCTGTTCCTCTTTTAAAATTAATGCGCTGTCGATGTCGTCTATAACGGACGCGATGGCGGAATCTACACATCTCAGTTCTTCAGGTTCTTCAACACCAGCCATCATTGTTGTAAACTAATTCAACCCAAGCGCTCTTTGATGACGTGGCTGATTACGTTTCTGGTGATAATCTGTCAATCATCGCCCTGACAATGTGATTGGTCCGAACAGTTTCTGTTCGGGCATAATTACTCCTCTACGGATCGAGTCCAGACCGAACTCCCCAACCTCAAAATGTTGTGGGCGGGGCTAAGTTCGGCTGGCATCCAGGCTATTATCTATGTTCAATTGTGAATAAAATATTGTCTCATGTGATTTGAGAGTCTTTTAGTTTTCATTTTATTCAAATTTAAAAAACATCCCAACATTTCCAGAATTTGGGTTGTATTCAGCAATTTATTTATTAATGTTGATACATATTTTATAATTGCACTTTTGTCTATTTGCAAAATGCTACTATTTGCACTTCTGGTAGATGCAAAACTGCATTTCGTTGATGAGTACTTGTACTTTGCAATAACAATAAAGTTGTATCTATCCAATCATAGTCTCCATGACAGAGTTCAAGATAAATCTTTTCATTACTACTGTAGCTGCTAGTTTCAAATGATTATTAAACAGCAAGCACAAACTATGCAAAAGCGGCAACCCTTCCAGCGCACTCAGTGTCCGAATTCACTCACTCATTTTCATTGGAGTATATTAGTGGAGTAATGTAGGGAATAGTGAATAGGGGGTGATTTCAGACACAGCCTAGGCATACTAGTAACTTCCAGGCAGTTGTGTTGAGGCAAGTTAAAGCTCAAATCTTTAAAGGACAGTCGCCCTCCAGGAGCAGGTTTGGACACCCCTGCCATAGAATGTTAGGTACAGTAACAAGCAAGGTATCTTTCTGCATGAGTCATGAGTAAGTGGTTTGTCAGCCATACCTCCGACAAAGTTGGTCTCTATATAATCAATGATTTGGTTGTAGTCACTGACGATAGTGTCTCCGTGGATGAAAACTGGCACTTCCTCCCCTAGGTTGAGCCTCATGAACCAAGGCTCCTTGTGCTCAGTGAGAGGCAGACTGACATCCCGTTCTTCACACAGCAACCCTTTCTCATTGATCACCAGACGCACCTGCCAGAAAACACACACATGATATCATCATGATGCCTCAAGACCTGAGATGTTTAGAATTTCGAAAAAGGTTTAAAATTCAAAGAAAACGTCCTATAATGCCCCTTTCACAATATGTAATATAAGTCTCTGGTGTTTCCAGAATGTGTCTGTGAAGTTTCAGCTCAAAATACCACACAGATCTTTTATTATAGCTTGTCAAATTTGCCCCCCTTTGGGTGAGCAAAAACACGCGATTTTTGTGTGTCCCTTTAAATGCAAATGAGCTGCTGCTCCCGGCCCCCTTTCCAAAAGAGGGCGGAGCTTTAACAGCTCGTGCTTCTGTTGCTCAACAACAACAAAGCTGGAGAATCTCACGCAGCCAAAATGAGGATTGTCAGTAACGGTGTTCAGCCTTACATTGTTCAAACCGGAGTCGGACACTGATGGAGAGACTCAGGAAGAAGTTACAACTTTTAGAATGAAACTGGACGTTTCTGAACGGTTAGTGGATACATTTATGTAGTTGCTGTGAAGTTGATCCAAATGTGTCGTCATGTTAATCTTTTGTGCAAATCCAGCGTTGAATTGACCCTCGTTTGTGAAGCAGTCCGGTGTAAAATCATGGCATGGTAACAACAACAACTTTGTCGCGTGTTCTCGGGGGCAGGATTTATGTAAATTTTAGGGTTAGTGATGTCACTAACCTGGGAAGAAGCTCGTTGTAGTCCCTACAAGCCGTTTGTTGTAGTCCTTAAAAAGTGATTTCTGTAAAAGAAAATATCTCCCTTTGCACTGAACTTTGAGCGTCGTAACTTTGCAGATGTTGTTTATCAAACAGCAACATTACACGCTAACTAAAGTTAAAAAAGTGAAACCATAATCAACCACCCCTTTAAAACTAAATATCAAATACTAGGAAATTCTTAATTTTGCAGTTCAGCATTCCATTTTGAATAGTATGCTATGCTTTGATGATAATATAATCTGTAATGAAGAAAATTGTATTAAATAAAAGCATTCTCACAGTGGCCTGAGACATTTGGTCCCACTTTATGTCAGCTATGCAACACAAACCCGTTTTTTTCAACACATTTATGCCAAAAAGGTTCTATATTAGGAGAAATGTCTTAAATGATTGCATAATACTTTCATGTTAATTTGTCTAGGGATAAAGTATGTTTACAAGCTGATTAATTCATAAAATTGAATTAAAATTAAAAATTTATTAAAACTAAATCCATTAAAAGTTCCTATGATGGGAACCGCTAAAAGGTACAGTATATGAAGCGCCTTACAGAACCCTTTAAGATGCTATATAGAACCTTTTCTTCTAAGACTGAAAGATCTACTGCAGTAACTATAGCAACTATAGAAACTATAGCAATATGGGAATATGGGAAAAAGACTTGCTATATCTATTCAGAGATTTTGTATCCTGACATTTTGGCATTAAGCTAAACAACACAATGTGATTCAGATAGCTATTTAAAGAGAACATCTTGCTTCAAGTCTTAATATCCAACAGGAATCTGGTCTTCTTCCAGTTCTGGTTAAAAGTAAGATACAATCCAGTCTCATTCTACAAAACCAGATTAATTGATCAAGATAAAACAAGGAGAATTGCTTAATGAATGTCAGACTATATTCAGCGTGGACTGGGAAGTGTTGCAAAGCCTATAGACACATCTGATGAAGCACTTCACAACAACTGTGCAATGTCTGGATCTGAACAGACACAAAATAATCAACTGGAAAAGGCTCAGCCGGCATTACAGCTGAACTTTATACAGCTTCATCAAGAAGATACATTGATTCAATACAATTCATCACAAAAACAAAGGCTCAAGGCAGTGATATTGAAAGGTCAGCAGCACCGGTCTGTTTCTGAGATGACAGGGCTGTTTTGATGCTCATCCCCAATAAATGTTCTCCAATTAATATTTCTATAAAAAGGCAGTCAATTTCTCTGGAGCATCAAGAGAAAAACACTCAATGGTGTAAAGCTTTCCCATGTTTAGCTGTATTTCTCAGTTGGCTGGTAAGTAAATAGGAGATGGATTTTGGCAGATCGTTGATTTTTTGCTCGGCTTTCCATGCAAGTCTGTAACTACTGTAATCAGCAAAATGAATCACTTTGCGATCTGAGCCTCACCAATGTTTTGGTCAATTTAATATTGTTGTCAGGAGTCAGGTTTAGCTTAGGTAACACGTGACATTCATTCAAATTATGCAAACAGGAACAGCAGACTGACTGTGGAGAGAGGCGTCTCTTGCACAACAAATACTGAGCCTGACACCTGGTGCGTCATTCCACCAAATATGGGGCCTTTTGCACTTTTGCACTTTGAATCAGTTATTTTTAAAATAAATATTATTTTAGAATAAACATTTTATAAGACTAAAAGTGTTAATAAAATGCATTGTGGCATCCAATGCTACGTCTAACATTTAATATACGTTGGAATATTGCAATGCCTTTAAAAAAGGGTTGACGGTCATATTTAGCCATTTAGCCAATACTAGCCTTGTGCTCAAGGTCATGACACTACAAGGGGTTTACTAGAAAGACAGTTTAACGCATATATATATATATATGCACAGTTTGATTTGAAAAAAAATTATATCATTTAATAGTATATATAATATATACGTATATAATAGTGTGTTTGTGTAAATGTGTGAAATGTATATTGTATTTATTTATAAATTATGTATTTATTCATGTTTATTAAAAGGCATAATATGCAGAAATATGCACAAATGCATTAAATGCACTGAAATATATATAAATATAAAAAAAAATAATTAATATGTAAATATATATATATATGCAGTTTGATTTGAATAATTTATATTATATATATAGTATATATAATATATATGTATATAAT
>RJVU01017312.1:4159387-4247148 GCA_003731715.1 Anabarilius grahami
TGTACTCTCTTTATTTATTTTATTTTTTTTTTGCTGATATGTTAATATAAAATGCATATAATAACACATAGTAAAAGTTGGTGACCGTTTTAATTGTTAAAGTCCTGCATACACATTCATGAGGGACACAAAAGACCCTGACTGAAATTTGCTCGAAGCAGTTGACAGCAGAATACGAAATCACCGTTTGTTTTTCACAAAGCTACCTCATTTTAATGAATAATTTAGAGTGCCATCATCCTCCAGAGCAAAGCAGCACACAACTCTTCAACAATAGCTTTATGCCCATCATATACAGTTAAATTCGCTATTTATTTGCTCCTAAATCAATCTGATAGACACTATGCATATAACTGATCGATGATACTGGGATGCGGTTTACTTAGAGCTAGTCAAGTCAAAATGTTCCATCTTCTGCTGAGGTTTCGTAATGTCTTCATAAAGGACGGTACAGACAGGTAGGCCAATAAAACACGCGTCCATCCACAGAAAGCGCAATATTATCTGACATTACTGGTCCCACTGCATAGTATAGAATCACCCACCATTTTCATGCTGTGTTTTTCTTACCTTCTGAGAGCTGAAGGACTGAGTCCAGTGATACAGAACGAGCCTGTCTTTGGAGTATGGCTTGTGTTCTATCGTGGGCTCGTGACTCTCTTCTCCGTCTGTGATTTTGCCATCCTCGTCCATGGCTGATATGGGCCACCAGCTACAGTTGGTGGGAGTAACATTGTTGGAAGACGCCATGACAGAGGATTCTGTGCGTGTGAGAGAGGAGCAGAGAGAGAGGGAGAGAGAGGGCAGGAGGGAGGGGAGAGATGGAGGGAGGACGAGCGCATGGAGATTTCAGCACCACGAACAGGGGCATCATCGACACGACATCCTCAGCCGCACTTTCGACCTGCTCGTTTACGAAAAATGTGTAGAAGGGTTAATGCAAAATAAGCATTTCAGAGATCTATAGGAAATGTTTTATTTATTTATTTATGCTGGTTATTTGAAAAACGCTTGAAATGAAAAACTAGTGGAATATTTCCCTTACACCCTGAATACACAATATTATTATTATTATTATTAATTTTTTTTAAAGTCATGACACAGTCATTGGGGTCTGCAGAGGTCCTCTCTGGATATTTTTCAAAAAAAATGTAATGTACAGATTTTTGTAAATTTTAATATAAAAATATAATCTTTGGACGGTTACAGCTTCTAAACATTATTTTACTTTAGATAATTACAAATAATACTGACAAATATTTTACATTTTAAACATGCCCATCATAAGAAGACCATAAAGTAATGGTCTTTAATGTTTTTTTTTTTTCAAGAACTATTAATACAATAAATATTTTTAAAATGCAATATAAACCCACGGTGAAATAATTGTCTCAAACGATGTGGTCTGTTCTGTTAAATGATGATTTACTAAGAATGAATATTGCTGTAACTACAGCTGGCAACCGCAATACCAGAAAGCTACCAGCAGAGGGCGCGGTTTCCCTCCACGCATGTGAATTCAAGTGGAGCTAATACAGATTTCTCTGTCAGCATTATCAGCACAGATAATGATTCAGTGAGAGCAAGCTGGCCTCTGTTCAACAACCACTCGACTAAGACCAAGACTGACAAATCATTTTACTGTAGAATATATATATATAAAATATATAATCAGCTTGAAACTAAAAACAATATCAGTGTCTACACTTTTGCTTATTTATTTGTAGAGTCAGAGTCAAAGCTTTAATTTACATGCTTGTAAATTTATAGGCTACAATATTTCATAAGTACAAAACAAGTGTGAGGAAGTAAAGTTAAGTTTAAGGTTAAGTAAACAAAGAAAATTAAAAGAAGAAAATGGAGAATAAAACAAAGATCTTAGGAATAAATAAATAATCAGAAAACCAATATATAATACAACAGGAATAATTTTAGGTGCAATATAATATTTGTCATTTTTATTGCGCTATTAGACTGATGTTACTCTGAGCTCTGCAAAACCTAAAAGGTCAAATCTTGGCCCAGTGACTGGATGATTTGTTTACTGTACTCACTTTTCCACTTTTCGTTCTGTCTTTGTTACTCTAGAAAAGTTTGTGTGCCCTGTAGCAAAAAAACGAAAAGGGATGGAACTGCATTAACAGTTTCTAGAATCTAACTTTGAGAATAAACACTTGAAATAACAGACTCAGACTCCACCGACCCCTGATATGGACACTGAGCCCAAACCCTATCCCGCAAGTGATCTGGCAGCGCTTTTAAAAGTGCCTGGGTGCTGAGGGCCGATTGGCCTGTATTTTTGGAACGGTGTTGGGATCTGGTAGCCTTGTTGGGACTGCTAACACATATCCAAGAGGGGAGGCAGGGAGAGGGGAGAGGGGTTGAAAGCCATGAAAGACCACTGGCTCGACAATTCGATTAAATAGATGATTGTAAACTCAAACAATATCATGTAACAACATTTTTTTTAAAACAAACAAAAAACAATCCTCCCTCTCCCAAGTCATTTCAACTTCAAGCTTAAGGACGTTTATTAAAATGTTTTATCAAGGATATAACAAATGATGAGTCTACACGACGATTCTACAAGTTCAGCACAAGGAAAAGATCTTCTCTCTCCATTTTACGCATCAATGGAATTCGACAGATGGATTTAACAGCGCCTGACAGAGATCAAGTCGTTCGTTGTTGTTGATTTTTGAAGTCACGTCTGAAAGTTTCAAAAGTTAGTATTAATTGCATTAAGAGTGATGAGCGGAGGTCGCTTTGAGTTCGATGATGGCGGAGCTTATTGTGGAGGCTGGGAGGGAGGTAAAGCGCACGGGCACGGGATCTGTACCGGACCTAAAGGACAAGGAGAGTTCTCCGGTTCCTGGAATTACGGGTTCGAGGTGGTGGGAGTCTACACCTGGCCGAGTGGAAACACATACGAGGGTTATTGGTCCCAAGGGAAGCGTCATGGTCTAGGTGTGGAAACCAAAGGACACTGGATCTACAAGGGAGAGTGGACGCACGGATTCAAAGGCAGATACGGGACGCGCATCAGTCAGGGCAGCGGTGCCAAGTACGAGGGCACTTGGAATAATGGACTGCAGGATGGTTATGGCACGGAGACCTATGCGGATGGCGGTAAGGTCGGAGAATGAACTTTTGTGAGTGCAAACTGCACACTGTGAGCTGACATTTTAAGACAAGGGTTAGTATGTAACGCTATACCTACACCTGAGGTGAGGAGTTCAACGAGTCTGTTTTCAGTCTTAACGAGTCTTCAAAATCATCAAAGGGGGAAAATGCAATTCTTATTTGTATTTAGTCCTCAGTTTGTTATTGATACATTAGAAAAAAAATTGATAATTTCAGATTTCAATATAACACATCGCTTATTAGGCTACAAATCAGAAATAAGCTGAATGTATAATCATAACTATGAACAAAAATAGGTGCTACTAAAGTAACAAAAATGTTGTAATATATTTTATTCATAAAAAAAAAAACACACTGATTAAACGAATTGCATTGAATCAAGTGGAATTCATTTGATCCACAAAATGGAACCGGCTCATAATTCATTCGAGAATCAAATGAACCTGGTCGCGCTGAAGCATGGTTTTGATTCGCTAAAAAACGAATCATATGAATTGTTTGTTCCAGTACACCGATCGCGCTGTGTTAACGCACTCTAAACAGTAGCTAGTGCAGTAAACACAGTGGCTGTGTTTAGAATGGAATACTAGAACACCATTTAGTTAATATTATCTTATATATATATTTTTTGAATAGTAGCTAAGTTGTATTATACCTAAATTGTTTTATACCTTAATAAGCATTTCACAGTAGTATACACGACTTCATTATGTTTGTCACTTTACCTTATCACTGTACACGTTTAATTCAGAGGAAAAAAACAATATATACAATACTGTAATCTAAAAGTAGGTTCCCAACTCTACCTACAGTAGGCCTACCTATATATGTATCCTTTTCAGTGTTGGGGGTAACATTATAAATAATGCGAGTTATGAAATCAGATGACTTTTTCAAGTAACTAGTAAAGGCATTATTTTAAAATTTACAACAAAATATCTGAGTTACTTTTTAAAATGAGTAGCACAAGTTANAGCTAAGTTGTATTATACCTAAACTGTTTTATACCTTAATAAGCATTTCACAGTAGTATACACGACTTCATTATGTTTGTCACTTTACCTTATCACTGTACACGTTTAATTCAGAGGAAAAAAACAAACAAACAAACAAAAAAACATATAGATGTCATCTTGGAAATGGTTATTTTGCATTTCAATTCAGTTGTGTATAAAATGTCTTAACTTTTGATTCAAATAATGAATAAAAAGGAGATTTTAAAAAGATCATATCACTGTGTGCTGAAAATTAACATCCTGCATAGTATATACAATACTGTAATCTAAAAGTTGGTTTCCAACTCTACCTACAGTAGGCCTACCTATATATGTATCCTTTTTAGTGTTGGGGGTAACATTATAAATAATGCGAGTTATGAAATCAGATGACTTTTTCAAGTAACTAGTAAAGGCATTATTTTAAAATTTACAACAAAATATCTGAGTTACTTTTTAAAATGAGTAGCACAAGTTACTTCTGTCAGGACCACTATCATCAAATATGATTGATAATTGCATAGAGTTTGTATTGGCGGTGGTTCTGTTCTGGGCAAGAACTCCCTGCACATCCATGCAGCCTAGCATGTATAAGAGCAGGGAGAGCAGCAATAACCCCCCTAGGGTAAACAGAACATATGCAGATATGATTAATGTCAATAATTTAACATGTACACATATTTCAAGAATTAGTTTGATTCAGTGGAATCATAAGGCCAATCCTGACTGAAGAGAGGAGGAGCTGGGGATGGAGGAGGGAAATTAGCTGCTGATAATACTGAGGAGCTTATATATGGATGCTGTGATAGGCGTTGTATTCCTATAGGTAGACGTGAGTCACCTGGGAGTCAGCTGATGCGAGCTTGACTGACGTGACCTGCCAGAACTGACGCTTGATTTTGTTTTCCCATTTGTTGACTGACAGCTCTCCTGTCCCCAAGTTGAGAGAAATTGTGAGTAAGTGCAGAGGTGTTGTGTGCGCTGTGTGAACATGATGGTTATTGTAGTTCTTCTAGACCAAATGTGAGCAGGTTTTACTCATCTCACTTGCACAAAAATAGATTCAGTATTCCTCAAAATGAATAAAAACAGGAAATGCAAAACATATTACACAAACCTGGAATAATTAAATATGTTAAATAACACAAATATAGGCCTACTTTATGTATTTAATCTCACTTTATTAACCACACATTTTGCTGCTGACCTTCGATGATTTGCCAAAAATAGAACTTTTGTTATTTTTATTTTTTTATTAAAAATAAACAAGCAAGCCCAGCCCAGGTGAGAAAAAGTAACGCAAAAGTAACGTAATGTATTTCTTTCCATAAAAAGTAACTAAGTAATGCAATTAGTTTACTTTATAGGAAGTAACGCAATATTGTAACACATTACTTTTAAAAGAAACTTTCCTAAACACTGATCATTTTACATGGCTGAGATTATTAAGCCGAGTTCACACTGTATGGTTTTGGCCGCCATTTTGAGAATCCTAAAAGAGTCCTCTGATCCTGGGGCAAAATCGGAAGTCTTTGATCATCAGTTTCACATGATCGCCGACAGCCAAATAATGACCACTGTGATCAAATTTTACCTCTGACAAAATTCTGGCAGTGTCAGAAGTTTTGAGTCACAGTCCTGCAGTCTGACTTCTCCTACGACAACCGTCAAATCAAGAACCAATAGGAGCGCAGAACCTGATGATGCAACAACAAACCACCACTTGCTCCACACGTGCCTTCATTTTTTTTTCAAGAAAAGTGTTTCAAGAGAAGCCATGATTAAAATTAATGCAGGAGATTATTTTTGTTTGCTAGCCACCATTTCTATCTCACATGTAAATGCAGCTCACAGACAGAGAACGTGTTATGGATTGATGGTGTAACTCAAGACGAGTCTTCTTATGTGCGTCTATTTTAACGTGTACAATCTGACATTAAAGACAACTGAGAACCTACAGTGTGACATGGTTTACAGCGGGGATCATGTTTGTACAATCTGACAAGAAACAGTCGTAAAGGACCATTATTAATCGTACATTGTGCACCCAGCTTTATGAATACAAAATCAGAAAATATCTTTATTAAAATCAGATGAACAGTCATTCACTGAGTACATGTTAGTAGTATGAACTTGAGGCTTACAATGATGGAACCCTGGTGTTGCCACAGATGGCCTTTTGGGTAAATGCCTATTGCTAAGAAACATTTGCCAGTGCAGAATGGAGGGTGGTTACAAATTAGTGTCACAAATCCTGTTCTTTCTGGATGTGTGGTGTGAGTACAAATAAAAAGGCTCATTCACTAGTGGCCAAGTTGTTTTTCTTTTGTGGAGCCACATTAGGCTGTTGCTTCAACATTTAGATCAACTTACTGACTTTCCCTTCTTTTAAAGGTGCAATATGTAATATTTTCTGTCCGCTAGAGGTTGCTAGAGACCTGTTCAAAACAAAGGCGTAGCTTGATGACACCAAGTTTGAGCGCTGAATCTTGGGACATGTGGTCTCCACCTCAACGGCCGGTGGAAAAGAATTGTGATAGGACTCGGGAAGAAATCATGTTCATGGATGCGATTATTAACGTTACTGTAGTATAAAGCAGAGCAGGACCGAGTGTCGTGGGAGCTGAATGAGGCCGCTGGAGCGATTGCGCAACACACGCCGCGAGCAGCGGAACTTTTATTATGCCCCAGTCGCCGGCGCCGCTTCTGCTTTTCCGGTCATGAGTATGAGGTAACGCAGCTCTGTTTATCATATTAGATACATTTGACTGTGTTGAAAATGTTATAATGTTACTCTGCGCGTTCGCTCGGCGGCTGATGTGAGACACTTGTTTGAGACACACTGCAGTAAGATAGATCGATTTTAGAATATCATATTAAATGCTGGATGGCTTGTGTTGATAAATGGCATGCAATACATTTTTAAACGTATTGTATGATGGAGAAAATGCTGTATTACTGCTACTGAAAATAAAGCTGCATCTGATTATGCTGTGTTAGCTACTTGACAAAAGAGTGTTTTTCTCTGAGGAATGGTAAAGCATGGTACTCGCAAAAAATCAAGAAAATTTGATTTAAACAATAAGACTAAACGTGTTGATCTATCTAACAATAATTAGTTTTCTGTCTATAAATAAATCAAAACAGTTGTTCCCTTGCCTATTAAAACATGTAAATATTAAAGCGTCTTTGGTGTTTCCATGGTTTCTACAAAATAAAACCGGAAACCGAGGGTAACGCGGGTATAACGCAATTGACAGGCGACTCCTCACACGTCCCGGAGCCTTGGTTAAAATTGCAATTTTCTCACGATTTACAAATAATTGGAAACATTTGGGATATTTTAAGTACTCAAGTGAACAAAATATATAACACTGGCCTAGTGGTTTTTGGATATTTTACTGCAAAATTCTTACATATTGCACCTTTAAATCTTTTCAATTTTTAGTCTTGAATTAAGTGTCATTTTTTTAACAACACCACAGTGTTATTTTTGGGACTAATCAGCAGTTTTGAAATTATAGATTTAGCTTTGCATGTGCATGATGTTACATTCTTAAATCAGACTTAAGAATGTATGGATGTCACTGCATTAAATAGCAAAATAGCAGCACCAAGCAGCACATGGACAAACAAAACATTTAACAAAATAACATTAGGATATCTAATATAAGATTATACAATATTTATAACATAATATATATTAGACAATATAACACAAAAATGTACAAGTACTTGAACACTTTGTGGTTATCAAACATTAGTGAAATACGTTTATAGTTACTTTGATGAAAAATACCTGTAGAAGATTGAATTTATCCACTGAAAATGACATCGCTCACTAGTATATCCAAATATGGTTTAATTTTTTGTCGTTTATTGAAAAAAAACCCCATAGATTTCATAGTATGTGTCCAAATACATTTTGCGGTCACTGTTTATTGGTTGAAAAGGGTGCAATTACTGTACATCGTGTTAAGAGTGTGTCTAGTGTAGGTGTCTTCCTATATACTGTATCTATTGACCTGGTAGCTGAGTCATCACTATTAGTAATGTTAAGGGCTAGTGCAGTACTGTGTGAATAAAGGCACAATAAATAGCCTTACCCATCCCTGGGGACTGATGGATTTCAGACATGTGTTGCATGACAGGACTAGACCCACAAGACCCCATGACATAAATAACCACACGTGGTTTATTACCCCAGAGGTGGATATGAAAGAGGCGGCTCGCTAGCAGTTGTACCGCTGTAAATACCATTGTCTCACATGCCTGAAGTGACAATGAGCTTACGGGTAGCCTGAATTTGAATACAATGCAGTGTTGTAATACAATCTGTAGTTTAGTTAAATGGATGATAATACTGTCATCATTTACTCACTCGTGTCGTTCCAAACCTGTATGACTTTCTTATTTCTGTGGAACGCTAAAGAACATATATTGAAGAATGGCAGTGGGGTCAAAAACAACATTGGAGATCACTGACTTTATCTGTACACAGGGGGAAAAAATGGTGTAGGATTTACTTTGAAACAGTTTTCACTCAGAAATTACTTGTAAATTTCACAGAAAATTACAAAGAAACAGTAAATACCCAGTGTTGGTGAAAGTTACTTTTAAAAGTAATGCGTTACAATATTGCGTTACTTCCTAAAAAAGTAACTAATTGCGTTACTTAGTTACTTTTTATGGAAAGTAATGCATTACATGACTATTGCGTTACTTTTTCTCAAATGTAAAGGCCCTTTCACACCAAAAGTGAAATGAATAAGGCTGAAAGAAATGCAAATTCATGTTTGTACAGTAGAGGGCACCGTTTTAAAAAACCTTTCAGATGTTCTGCCATTCTGAATTAAAAAGGAATAGTATGCAGGAGAAGAACGTTTAACACACTTACATATGTGATGTTTATCTAAAGTCATTTTTGCTTATTAGTTTGGTTGAAGTGGATCATCGAAGGCCAGCAGTAAAGACATTTGTTAATAAAGTGAGATTAAATACATAAAGTATATTTGTGTAATTTAATATATTTAAATATGGCAGGTTTGCGTAATATTCTGAGATTGCATTTTACTATTTTTATTCATTTTGAGTAATACTGAATCTGTTTTTTTTTTGCAAGTGAGATGAGTAAATGCATGTTCACATTTATTCTAAAACTACGATAATCATCATGTTCACACAGCGCACACAACACCTGCACTTACTCCCAGTTTCTCTCAACATGGGGACAGGAGAGCTGTCAGACAACAAATGGTTGTGCTACTTATTTGAAAAAGTATCTCAGATATTTTGTTGTAAATTTAAAAGTAATGCGTTACATTACTAGTTACTTGGGGAAAGTAATCTGATTACATAACTAAAGTTACTTGTAATGCATTACCCCCAACACTGATGCCCACACTACAACTATAATGATATCGGCAAAGAAGAACAATATCATTGTAATCACTTTTGGAATGTTTTTTTTTTCCAGCTGATGAACGATAAAAACATTGAGAGCCTGACTTTAAAGAACGCAAGCATTTAAAAGCAGCAGACGGAATTAATGCAGTGCGCTCTTATAAAAATGTAACATTGTTTGTTGGTGTGGACATGTGAACAGGCCTTAACATATTGAATTAAACTTGAATTTCTGAAGTAAAAAGACTGAAATAGTATTTTCTTGCAAATTGGACTCCAATAATCTTTTTTTTTCACACTTTAGTTTAGGGTCCAATTCTCACTATTAACTTACTATTAAATAGGACTTTTGCCTCAACAAACTCCTAATTACTGCTTATTAATAGTTAGTAAGATAGTTGTTAAGTGTAGGTATTGTGTAGGAATAAGGAATGTAGAATATGGTCATGCATAAAAAGGCATTACTATGTGCTTATAAACAGCCACTAATATTTATTTATTTATTTACACCATGTCAGCAACAAGGCTATTTTCATGGCGAAAACAGAACAAACAATGAAGTTCACACAATTAACAAAAAACTATATGAAACATTTCATATTAATACAAGATAGAAATTCTAAAATATAGTAGTCAACATTTGAAGTGGATCAAAACCTTTCATCGTCGTCCTAAAACCTTCTTCTTAGGACAACTTTGATGAACTTTTTTGATCCACTTCAAATGTTGAACTGTACATTCAGGTAATATTTTCTTAAATACATCAGTTAAAAACATCTCGGAATAAAACCGTTGTCTACTTACATTAAAAAACATTGCAGTCCAGTTAAATATGTTTAATAGTCTTTGTAGTTTGACATGGAAGGCATGATGGTGGTTCTTTAAAAGCTACTAATGAACAGCCAATATCCTAGAAATAGGTATGCTTATAAGCAACTAGTTAATAGTGAGAATTGGACCCAAAATTAAAGTGTTACCATCTTTTTATTTACAACTTCAAAATATAATTTTTATTTGGAAAAAGAAATCACTGAGATATTTTTTCAAAATATCTTCTTTTGTGTTCCACTGAGCAAATTAAGACATACAGGTTTGGAACGACATTACAAAATTTTCCAATTTTGGGGGAACTATCTTTTTAACGTTGCCTGATTGATGTCTTTGGCAATACAGGTACCTTTCAGGGCCAGTTCACTGGTGGCATGCGGCACGGCTATGGGGTACGTCAGAGTGTTCCCTACGGCATGGCAGCGGTGGTGCGTTCTCCTCTGCGGAACTCTCTGAGCTCCCTGCGTAGTGAACACAGCAATGGGACGCTCCTGCAGCAGGACATCCCGGTCATCACTGCCACCAATGCATCCGGCCAGGAGACCCTGGTCAACTCGCCCATGCCTCTGGGCCCATCTCGTGGCGGCTTCGCCCTCACCCTGCAAGTGGACCCAGATGCGGTCAAGCCCAAGAAGAAAGGCCTCTTCCGCCGTGGCTCACTTCTTGGCAAGCTGAAGAAATCTGATTCCCGCACCTCTCTCTCAAGCCAGAAGAGCAAGATCAGCTTTTTGCGGAGTGAGTCAGCTCTTAGCTCCGCCGCCAGCGATGCCAACTCCACCATCAGCCTGGGTGAGAGCGAAGGGGAAGGTGAAGGCCAAGAGTTTCCCCCCGTGGAGTCGGACATTGACGCCACCACCACCGAAGTCTACATGGGAGAGTGGAAAAATGACAAGCGGGCAGGTTATGGGATTAGTGAACGTTCTAGTGGGCTTAAATATGAGGGCGAATGGCTGAACAACCAACGTCACGGTTATGGGTGCACCACATTCGCAGAGGGCGGAAAAGAAGAAGGCAAGTATGTTAACAACCTGCTGGTGAAGTCTGCTAAGAAGAAGGTGATTCAGCTGAAGGGCACTAAGATTAAGCAGAAAGTGGAGCGGAGTGTGGAGGGAGCCCAGAGGGCAGCCGCCATAGGCAAACAGAAGGCGGAAATCGCTAACTCAAGGTAAATCATTTAACTGGTCGCAATTGTGGTTATTGTTTAAGTGTATAAATGAAATAAATATATTTACACAGTGTGTGTAGGGCTATCAACGTTAACGCGTTAACGCATGCGATTAATTCAAAATCCTTAACGCGTTAAAATATTTTAACGCAAAATAATTAGGAAACGTGAAATTGCGTCATAACGTAATTTACGTCACGCAGTTAGATGATCTTAAAGTCAATAATGATTATATCAGAGATGGCTAAGAGAATTATTCATTCCAGTGTCCATTTCGCTTTAAAACACGAAGTCTCTGTCATATTCTGTCATTGTAACTGAAGAGCGCGAGCCCTCCCTTTCGGCACGCGCTTGCACCGCGGTTCATCCCAGTGATGACGCATCTATAGTATGGTTTGTTGAAAACAACGTGCAAAACAGACAGACGAATTCGGCTAATGTATGTTTCAGTCGATGGATGTGCATAGTATTTTCCCAAAACGTTACAACTGCGATGATCAAAAGAACATGGACAAAACAGTCACTGTAAATCAATGACGTACCGAAAGCTCTATTCCCGGTCATTTACGCCATCGCCCGGGTGTTGATAGCTCTCGAGCGCAGGTGAGACCTGAACCTCTCACGTTGCTATCTGTGTTTAAACTAAACTCATTTAAAACATGACAATTTAAACATTCATCCGTAAGAGGCGAAAGAGAGCTCGCGCGCGCTGTGAGGAGATTTGTGTGTGCGCTCATCCGAAGCGCGTTCATGGAGAGCCGCGTCACAGCGTGCAAATACTCTCGCGCAAATTCTCTTTCAAGTCTTACACCCAAACGGACAAATTCACACAAAAATTATGTCAACATGCCCATCTTAGCGAGTATCCTAACAAACATAGTAGGTTATGTCTAAAGAGAAAAACGAGACAGACAGCGCATGTATCAGTATCAGTGTACTGGATCTTTGAATTATGTCTTAAAGGGACAGCAGTCTAATATTCCTGCTTTGTGTGTTTAGTGTAAAAAAAAAAAAGACGAAGAAATCACTTTTGTAACTTAATGTTTCATCTTTATTTAATTATTCAAATTAGTTTTTATGCAGTTATTTTACATTTGATTACTTTGTTCAATTTCTGTATCTGAAAACTATTATAGACTGCTATTATATAATTTTTAAAAAAAAATTTTTATGGTTGCTTTGGTGTACATAAATGTATGAATTATATTAAATCATATCATTTGGTTATTTGGTGTCCTTTTTTGGAAAGACATCTAAATTTACCTTGAAAAATACAGTTTTGTGAAAATCACACTTCAATCTGATGGTTTACTTTGTTGGATATAGGCAATGATGGCAAAATGGACGTGGTAGATAAATGGTGTATGCTTAATTTCACGTAAAGTGTGCGATTAATCACGATTAATCGCGATTAAGGGTGTGCGATTAATCGCTATTTAAAAAAAATGTATCTATTGACAGCCCTAATATATATATATATAAAATGTACAGTGAGTGATCAGGACTATAATTGTATCATCTGGAAAGAGAGGGTTTATTTTGCCACTGTATAATGACTGTATATTCCACCTACATGGCAATAACATTTAAAGTAGGACATGAAATATTAATTTATAGATAAATTTTAAATAATTTAATTTAATTTAAATAAGTTTAAAATAAGCTTAACTAAAAAATTAACATAATTACACAAAATTATTTTTGTCAGTGCCATGACTGAAAATTATATAATCCTAATTTAGCTAATTATAAACTGTTTTTATGTTTTTTAAAAAGTCTCTAAAGCTCACCAAGGCTGCATTTATTTGATCAACAGTAAGTAGTGGTTTCTAAGATTTCTGAGGGATCTTGTGACACTGAAGACTGGAGTAATGATACTGAAAAATCAGGAATGAAATTGCATTTTAAAATATATTAAAATGAAAAAGTTCTTTCAAATTGTAATAATAAAAACAATATTACTGTTTTTACTGTATTTATGATCAAATAAATGCAGCTTTAGGGAGCATTAAAAACTTTTTTCAAAAACATAAAAAATGTAATTATTCCAAACATTTGACAGGCAGTGTAAATTATATAACTAATATATATGTATATATTTATGGGAGCAAAGGTTCAAATTACTCACGGTTCAGGTTTTAGGGTCACGGTTACAGTACGGTTTGGTACTTGCTATGTTCAGGGAAAAAAGGAATACTGTCCAATAACAAATTATCAAACTACAAGCAACAGCAAAAATAAATACATTAGAGTAAATATACAAATAAAATAAACAAATAAATAAATAAACAATGCTTTTCGGGTTTTTCAGGTATCTAATAGTAGTTTTCAGGTGCATACATTGAATAAAGTGGCTAATCAAATGTAAAAACAACATTGCATATAATATTCATTGTGTGAATTAAATACAGATTAATCATTGATTATTAATCAAGTTACAAAAGCTATTCAGTCAAGAGCAATGAGTGATTTCATTGTCTTTTGTTGTTTGATTAACATAAAAAATGTATACAGACAGCAGGAATATTAGGCTGCTGTCACTTTAAGATATAATGCACGGATACAATACACTGATAATGAACACATGCGTTCTTTCTCGAGTGTTTACATTTACTTAAGACATAACCTACTTTGTTTGCTAGGATACTCGCCAAGACTGGGATGTTGACATAATTTTTGTATGGATTTGTCTGTTCAAGCGCAAGACTTGAAAAATAACTCAATATTTATGTCAACTAAAGAACTAATAATTATGTCAACGATTTCACAGAGTTGCCAGCCAGAGGATGTGCTTTGTGGGTTTTACATAACATGTGCAAGAACAAAAAACATCCTGATACCACCTTGGTGTTGGTTTCCAGACAGTCTGTCCAAATGCAGAAATAAACAGTCTCAAAGCAGGCCACATGTTCCAAGCTTCTTTTCTATTTGTGGCGTCTTGGTGGCTAGGCCTTGCTTTCAGACATGATAAAGAGGAGTCTAACGTACTGACACTAATAATACAGCTTCCCTCCAGGATAAAATATTTAGATTTCCACACACTCCTGACAGCATCTGCAGTTTATCATTGAGATGCTTACGGTTATAAACAGCAGGCTGAATTCAGGTGCAGCGGCTTTGATAATATCTTCCCTCCTTGTAAGGAGATGCACAAACCAAAGACAAACAGCCCTGAGTTCTCAGTCATCAAATGCACACTGCTGTTGATGCTCATCCCATAAAAATGAATTCATGCATTATTAAAGATGACAACATGACAGCAGACTTAAACCAGACTGCACACAATGACAAGAAAACCAGTCAATCAAAGACCACATTTTAGGAACAAAAAACAAGACTTCATTGTTCTCATTCCTTATACATAAGCAAAACATTCATACCTGCCAGAATAACATTCAAGTAATGTTTAAGTAAAGACTGTTCAAATAAGGAGCCTTTTGTTAAAGGGGACCTATAATGCTCCTTTTACAAGATGTAATGTAAGTCTCTGGTGTCCCCAGAATGTGTCTGTGAAGTTTCAGCTCAAAATACCACACAAATAATTTATTATAGCTTTATAGCAAAAACACAGTGTTTTTGTGTTTCCCTTTAAATGCAAATGAGCTCCGCCCCAGAAGAGGGCGGAGCTTTAACAGCTCACGCTTTGGTTGCTTAACAACAACAAAGCTGGAGAATCTCACGCAGCCAAAATGATGATTGTCAGTAACGGTGTTCAGCCTTACATTGTTTAAACCGGAGTCGACACTGATGGAGAGACTCAGGAAGAAGTTACAACTTTTAGAATGACACTGGATGTTTCTGAATGGTTAGTGGATAAATTTATGCAGTTGCTGTGGAGTTGATTCGACTAGCATATGATGTCATGTTAATCTTTTGTGCAAATCCAGCATTGAATTGACCCTCGTTTCTGAAGCAGTCCGGCGTAAAATGACGGCACTGTAACAACACTCTACTACAACAACTCTTCCTCTTCTCTAAAGCAGCCCAACATGGCCTCACCCCCTTTGTTGCGTGTATCAAAATATCTCCCTTTGCACTGAACTATAAGCATTGTAACTTTGCAGATGTTGTTTATGCTCAAACAGCAACATTACACACTAACTAAAGTTAAAAAAGTGAAATCATAATCAAGGATCCCTTTAACATACACCTCCATGTCACTTTCTAAGTGTTTTATACAATGCCAGATCATTGTTTGAAGGGGAGATATCTGATCTTATCATTATTGGCAATAAGAGACAAACAGACTCCTTAGACCAACCCAGACAGATCAGAAAGAACAACCGGAAATCAAAACCAACACACAAATGTCTACAGTGAACTTGGCAGTAACTTTTCTGTTGTCATTCAGGTCAAAGTATGGATAAGCACAGAAACAGAAACACTTTCAGTCTGCTTCTAAATGACAAAAAAGTCAATACCCTATATACCCTATCATTTACAGCAGTGGTTCTCAACCAGGAGGGGCGGGGCCCTCAACAAACTTTAAAAGGGGTCCTCAGGATGACTTAATTTTTTTTTTAAATGAGTTGAAACAACTAAAAATGTCTTATTATTTGGTTATTTTTTATAACGAATATACATCTTTCTAATTATTCTAAAGTCTCTGAAATATTTTATTTGGTAGAAATTGTGAGTGGGGGAGGGGGGAGAGGGGGCTTGAAGTCGAAAAGGTTGAGATACACTGGTTTACAGTATGACTGGCCTAAATGTGGTAGTGAAACATGCAACAATGGTATATGCTAGTTGGGATTCTCACTCAGGATTTATGGCCAACAATAGGTTTGAATAAAATAAAATAATTTTTTTAATAAGATAAAATAAAATATTTCTTTAATAAAATAAAAAAAAATAAAAAATACAATCATAAAGTAGGCTATTTTTTTAGCTTGCATAATCCAAAGCCTAGCTGCAACCCCGTGTCCTATCTCTACCAGACTTCCTTGCCCTCCACCGGTGTGGTGAGATCAGAGATAAAAACAATATATACATATTGGGCGTAGAGTTTGTTCAGTGGGGTCTAGGTGTGGGTTAGCCCCTTTGCTCTAATCATAATGTTTTTAGAACAGCAGAGGGAAGACGAGACTCCTCGGAGGCCACGGCACTGGGTGTAAATGACGCACATAGGCTGGTGTCAGAAAAGAAGGCCTGCCTAAAAAAGGACAGGCACTGTTGCTATATCACAATCATGGGGGAATGCAACAGCTGATAGCCTCTTCTATCCTCAGCTTCTTAGACACACACAGACGAACCTGATGTAATCTTCCACCCTCACATTCCTCCAAAAATATATATAATTAACTAATATAGATATAAATATTGTGTATTATCTAATATATATAAATATGAACATACAATCTATACCCTGAAAATCCTGATCTTGGTAAACCAAAAGAGCTCTTGATGATATTACATAAAGAAATGCGTCAGCAATGGTGTCGGATCATTTCTTGGGATATAAATTCTGCCCATCCAGCAAATGAGTGAGAAGGCTGGCGGTATATAGATGTACAACACCCTGCTTAGTTCCTGAACTCAGCCACTGCAGCTCATTTTATTGGTGATTATCAGAGTACATGATATCCAGTTGCATAATTAGACTATGATGCTTTTTAATGCCTTTTAAGCTTTTTCGGCATCTTTAGGTAAATATTTTCTCATTTATGCTACATGTAAGAGAATGTACGTTTATCAAAATAAAATAAGAATGGCAAACATTTACTGGTGGATCTAAATAAAAACCAAGTCGAGAGATTAGAGAGAGTTTATGTTAGATAATATCTATATATTATGCTACTGTTCCTACATATAGCTAACTATCGTTCATCAGCAAGAGTGATTCTAACGTCAGTCATTGAACTGACTCTTTCTGTCTGCATATTCATAGAAAGACAGATAGATAGATAGATAGATAGATAGATAGATAGATAGATAGATAGATAGATAGATAGATAGATAGATAGATAGATAGATTTTAGAATTTATGAGAGCACCGGCCAAGAATTTACTGCAGACATTACTGTAAATGTATATCTACGACATACCAGTGGGAGGGTATCAACTTTTCTAAACGTTCCACTTACAGCCACCCTCAGTACAGTGTCTTTAAGTGGTCTGACTATTTTGAACTCAGGATAAAATTACAGTATGGAAAATATCACATAGTAAATACTACAAAGCTGTTTTAAATCAAAGTGACTAACAAAAAGTTTAAGAGTGAAGGTTTGTCATCTGTACTGCATGCGTACGCATTGTTGAAAAATAATAAATGTGTAAATCTTTGAATTTCCTGCATAACTGCTTGAAAAATGTGTATCACGCAGCTGAAACTAATGTTTTGTGGCCTGCACTGTAATTTTGCAGTGTGCAGTAATTCCTAATGGGACCAACACCGATAAAACACATGAATAATTTATCTCATGAATATAATCAGTGCATGCGGTAAAGAGTAAAGGGTGGTCTTCTCTAAAGGAGCGTGTCTTATCACAGCAGTACTCATCTCTCACTGTGAGGTGCATGGTGTTAAAAGAGTGATTTATTTTAGTTTTAGCTCAGTGGGTGAAGAGGACACCCTCCCCTGCTATAAATAACCCCCCTGTCATACGACCCCCAGCACACTTCTTCCTCTTGCATTCAAGTCAAACACACGCGCGAGCAACCCAAACTCTTGCAGCTCTTGGGTCAGTGGGGTTTTCTCTGGAACATTCTTCAGTGTTATTGTTGTTCGACTGCACTGTCTGGGATGGGTACTGGGATTCTTAAGTGCTGAGGGGATGTTAACGTTACTTTTTATAGTGTAGACAACTGCTAACCCATCTCTCCAAATAAAGATGAGACGGGGTGTCTTGGGTAGCTTTGGTTCTACCAGCAAGATATGGGTTGAAATTAGACAAATACACGTCTAATATTATGGGAAAAAGTGACATGCCTTTCCTCTCATAACATAACAAATAGCCCAACTATATGAGGACTAAAAGCGGTATCTTTGCCACATGAAAATATTAAATTAATTATTCTAATGGAAAAAAAAAAAGTTTTTCTTTAATAGTGCACCTCTGAAACACTGACACATCATATTACATTTATACATCTGTTGTAGACAGGTGTTAACGTAAAGTCCCAATGAATTTCTATTTTGGTTTTATTGATGCCATAGAAATCCTCAGTCCTTATGGCTCAACTGGTAGCGCATGCCAAGACCATGGTTTTGGCTCGCAGGGATACAAAAAAGAAAAAAGAAAAAAAGATGCTCGAATGCACTGTGAGTGGTTAAAAACATCTGCCAAATATGTAAGCACGATGCGCACCATTCAGAATAGAATTGAGAATGCCTTTAATAGACATTTAAAAGAAATGAATGTAGCTGCATTTATTTACTAAATGTTTTTCAATACAAATATACATAAACAAGTATAAGTAAACATTATACATACAATCTACAAGTTAATTTTACTACATACAATTATTTTACAATTTAGAAATATATATTTATTAAATTATAAATATCAAATTATATTCAATTAATTTTTTAAACATATTTAATAAACTTTTCTGGAGCAGGGTGGAAGTACACTTCCCAAAATGCACTACCATTGTTGAATTTCTATGAATTGCAAATCAGTAAATTCCTCTTCCTCTCATTCCATTTTAACTTCCTGTGGGGTGTTGGTAATTCGATTGCAATGCACCAATCTAATTCTTGGCCACAAGACTTGATTTCCCAGCATCTCCAAATATTTGATTTAACACCACTGACTAAATGCCTTTTTCCCCTCTTCACAGAACGGCCCATGCCAAAAGCAAAGGAGACACCGCAGAACAGTCCTCTATCGCTGCTAACAATGAGTCTAGTATCGCTCGTGTGGTTGCCAGAGAGCTCTCTCCCTCCTTCCATCAACCAGGTAGGTAGAAGACTTAATTGTTTGCTAAATGTATAGCAACATAGGCCACACAGGGTCGGAGGCTGGTTAAGATCCTCCCAGTCCAATGACAGTGTGTTTGAGCTCAGAGAAGTAAACGTAGCAGGTATGCTCGTTAATCCAGACAAAGTCAGATTTACAGTTCGCCACCATTCATTACAGAACAGTCTATGTGCTGTTAATGTCTTAAGTCCCTAAAGCCCACATGTAAACATCTGTGAGTGTCTGAAACAGGATTAGATTGCCGGGACACAAGCCTCTCAGCAGTGTCTGTTCATCTGAAAGGCACTGCTAAGCTTTTGACGGTTTTATTTTGGCACTGTCTGTCTCCAAAATCTTAGACAAAACTGAGAGAGCGATCACATTTCATCTTTATTCTTAAAGTACGCCATTATTATTCTGCCCCTGAGTGGTTGCATTCTTGGCCTCTGTCAGCATGAACATGTTATTCAAGACCCTGGTCTTGTGTTTCAGTGTTAAAAATACAGTATAGGCCTCTTTTGCGCTTTTGTGAAAATAATAGAAAAGAAATGTGATAATGTGATAAAGGTTCAGACAGTGAGGCAGCAAATTTAAATATGGAATCAAGTATACCCTCAAATACATTAATGCATGCACTTCCAATTATCTCATAACTGCCAGCACTCTTAAGAATTTTAATGAAAACTAAAATAACACAAAACTATTTATTTTGAATGAAAAATGGTTATAGTGCACAGTCTATTCTATCATCCACTCCTTTATGATACTAAATGTGAGACCAAGCAATTGTCAGGAATGACAGAAAAAAAAGAAGAAAAAAAAGGATTAAAGTTATGCTTTAAGATTTTAATTGTTCTTTTGACCATTTTTTATTTAAAATTTTAAATATCTGTAAATATCAACTGTAAAAGTGACTGTAAATGTACAGAGGTCATTTCAGTGATTAGAACAGGTATTTTATTCTACACAAGATGGGCATCACAGGTTAATAAACAGAAACCTAATATGAATTTACCTCAAACACCAACACAGACCTGCCAACCTTGGAACATTTTTTCGAGTACCAGTGTGACGGGACGGTCATATATTTTTTTACATTTTTGAGAATACAATACACAAAGCACAAACACACACCCATCTTCGTTAATCTAATTTTGACTGTTAAAGTTTTATCATTTGACAATTAAAAATTTCACTACACCTGCTCAAAAGCATTTTTTTAATTCATGATTAATATTGCATTGCATAATGTGTGCTTATACAAACTGACAACCACATATTTAATATGGACTAAAAAATTTTGTTTGCAATTTCAAGTAGGCTATATTTACATACAACTAACCTGACAGTCGAGTCTTTTACACAGGTTTTGTAATGAAAACTAGTCTAAAATTAAGAAACCCTTAGAAAACAGTAAACATTGAGTTTACATGTGATTCATTTAAAATACTTAATTTATTATTCCAATATCCAAATATGATACTAAATCCCACAGAAAAAAAAAAGGTTTCTATTTGTAACGTGCTGTCTTTAAACAAGACAAACATTCGCTGATTAAAGTTTAGCCAATACAAACATATTTATAGAAAACAGTTGACAATGAATAGAAAGGACCAATAGGAGCAAAACGTATCGAGTATTCAAGAATATCAAGTAGAAGTTAGTCCGACATATAACGAGGGGTTGTGTTAACTAAAGCGTCCGTCATTTATCGAATCTTAAAAACACGGGTGGATAATTAAAATTTTTTCTGACAAAAAAAATAACAAGCAAGAACAAATTTTAAACCAAGCACGTAAATTTTCATTTTACAATGCTCTTCCCTCTGTGCTCGCGCGCGCCTTTGTGTTTACGAGAGCTCGCGCAGCACTGAGACAACGTACTTTTAAATGCATAAGTAACTAATGTGCTAGTTTTCATACAAAATAAGTAGGCTATATAACATAATTAGGTACTTTAGTTAGTATTAACACAATAACGCTTGAGAATTCAGTCACTGAGACGGCGGGAGTGGAAGGAGGGATCGAGCGGGATTTTGTGTTGCTGTCGATTTGCAGTCTCTTTTTATTGATAGGCCGTACACATTTGTCAATCATCCCCTCTTGCTATTTGGGGAAATGAACCCAGCGCTATGATTGGTCAAGCTCTTTCTTTTGCTGGATTTGAGATTCGAACCCATGACCTTTGGGTTACAAGTCCGACTCTCTATCCATTAGGGGCAGTCGTGGCTTGTAACCCAAAGGTCATGGGTTCGAATCTCAGGTCCGGCAGGGATTGTCGGTGAGGGGAGTGAATGTCCAGCGCTCTCCCCACCCTCAATACCATGACTGAGGTGAGACCCTTGAGCAAGGCACCGTACCCCCAACTGCTCCCCGGGCGCCGCAGCAATGGCTGCCCACTGCTCCGGGTGTGTGTTCACGGTGTGTGTGTTCACTGCTGTGTGTGTGCACTTGGATGGGTTAAATGCAGAGCACAAATTCTGAGTATGGGTCACCATACTTGGCCACATGTCACTTCACTTCTTCACTTCACTTGAGTACTTCGCGTGCACAGAGGAGTCACCGGGTTTTTGCGTAGTATAGAGTGACAAATCGTACCAGCGTACTTTGAGGTCGAAATGCGTACCTGGTACGCAAAATGCGTACATGTTGGCAGGTCTGCCAACATTTTCCAGAGAACATCAACTTATTTTGTGGAGGCAGCAGAGA
The DNA here is from genome assembly GCA_003731715.1 of Anabarilius grahami. Lineage (NCBI taxonomy): Eukaryota > Metazoa > Chordata > Actinopteri > Cypriniformes > Xenocyprididae > Anabarilius > Anabarilius grahami. Next base: position 4,181,532 of record RJVU01017312.1, read on the forward strand.
GCCTAATTGTATGGGTTGCTTAAGAACACAAATAAAAGCCTGTAAAACATAAGCATTTAATTTGTGCATGTAAATCACTCAATAATTATTTTATGTGTAAAATATGTCAGCGTTAAATTATAATTAGCCAGTCACAATATCATCTATTGAACCTATATTCTAATATTGCACATGGTGTCCCTCAGGTCCTGAGTATCTGAAAAAACGAGCCCTGCAGGAGGTTGCTGAGAGCAATGAGAACACAGACATTGGGATGCACGAGCCCTTGTTAACTGAGGATTCCCTACCAACACCCCCAGAGAGCCCCTTCATGCATGAGATGGAAAGTCCAAGACCAAGTTCAACCTCTGCACGCACCCCCTCACCCACTCCAGTCATCGTCCCTCAGGCACCCAGCAAGGAAGATCCAAACCTCTTGAGCCCTGGTAGCTGGAACGGAGACAAGGCCAGTCGAGGCAGTGGTAGCAGAGGCAGCAGTCGAGCAGGTAGTAGGCCGAGCAGTAGACCCACCACTCCGTCTTCCCCTCCTGCCGTTGCTCCCGCTTCAGCAGCCGCTCCTGAGGAGCATTCTGCTCCCAGCAGCAAGGCCCCATCCCGTACCCCTAGCCGCCAAAGTGCCAAAGCCGAGCAGAGTTCGGACCTGGAAATCAAAGCCCTGCAGAAAATGGACTCAGAGTCAAAAGCAGCAGAACCTGTCCCTGCTGCAAAGCCAGTAAGAACCAACCTCGTCCTCCACACCGACGAAGAAGAACCACCTCGCCCTGCCTCTAAGCTGTCCTCCAAAGCAGTCACACCAGAGCCAAAGGCTGCTGAAGTCAAACATAGAGCTGAAACGAAGGAGCCTGTAAATGAGCGTCCTACTTCGATGACAGAAATCAAGCCTAGGTCTTGGACAGAAGTAAGGGAGGAGAAGAAATTAACCAACAAAGTTGAGCCTAAACCTTCACCGAAACGAGAACCAAGCCCTGCCCCAAAAGCTGCACCAAAGCCTGAGCCCAAGTCAGTGCCTAAACCAGAACCTAAACCTGTTGTCAAGCCGGTTGCTAAACCAGTTGCCAAGGTCGAGGCCAAAATTGAGACGAGGCAGAGGTCTATTGGGAAAGCCACTAGTGAAGCCACACAAGAGTCTCTGGAGCTAGATGAGGTAAGGCAAACTAATCAAACCCTGATATTCTTTGTGATTACAAGTAAGGTCTCAATGGGTCTTTTCAATGGATATTTGAATCCCACTAGACATCCCAAAGATTGCAGACAGACTTCCAGACTTGCAAAGCATAAAAAAATTCAACAAAATTGCTTTTTACAACCTTCCTTTGTATGTACAGTATGTAACTACAAATAATTATTGTTAGATTTCAGAGGAAAAACAGATTACATTCCTTAGTCTCTTTGTTTCACTCAGTCCTACAATACCTTTCTGAATGTGTTGGAATGTTTTATTCTGGTCCCTGAATTTGTTTATTTTGAATAACCAGAGCCCTGTTTTCTTGCATTAATCAGTGAATCTCAATTCAGTGTACACTGTACATATCTTAGCTTCAGATGTCCTCCCAATTGGCCATGTTACGAGAAAGCTCATTCTTCTAAACAGCTCTTGAGTAGACAGAAACACACTGATCTGAAACACCGACAGATTGTGTTCCTTGAAATCGGGCCCTGGCTCCAGTCCTCTGACCACATTTTTCACAATCAGGCATATCTATTCAAGGCTAAACCCTCAAAATGACAAATTCTCACCTTCAGAAAGCCTCTTGTGGTCTGTCAGAAACCTAGTATTGCATTGCTTCACAGCAGCATCTCGTGGCTCACCAAATATATGCCACACCAATCAGCTGCTCCTAGTATGGAAGAAAAAAAATTATTTGCAAGAGGAAAGACTTTCACCCATTGCATCTGAAACATTTGGGATTTTATTTCTATGGGTCCTCTAAAGCAGGGGTGTCCAATCCTGCACCTGGCTGGAGGGCCAGTGTCCTGTATAGAGTTTAACTCCAACCTACCCCAACACACTTGTCCTACAGGAACAGGATTGGACACTCCTGCTCTAAGACAGCAGTGTCCAATCCTGCTCCTGGAGGGCCACCTTCTTGCAGTTTAGCTCCAACACACCTGCCTGGAAAGTAACCCTGAAGGCTTGATTTGCTGGTTCAAGTGTGTTTATTTAGGGTTGGAGCTAAACTCTGCTATTTTGAGCAATTCCACAAATAAATGCCACCTAAATCACCATCATTTGGTTATTATGTTTACACAATAGATACTAACAGTTGTGAACACGTTTTTTTTTCTTAGGGGCCAAACACAATTATGATCTGCATGGTTATATTCCTGAACATTGGTTTGGCAATTCTTTTTGTTCACATCTTGTCTTGAGATGACAAAGCCTATGGTAAGTTGCTACATCTCCTACCTCTATCCTACAAATTTTCTTGAGTGCATTTATTAATATTTTCCCTTGTAAAAACACTGTGGGTATTATTACACACACCTTTTTCTAGCCAAAACCATCCAGGTGAAAGAAACTACCGTGGGGAGCTGTGAGGATGCACTGCGCTCCATTAACGGCTCTGTTGTTGCGTTATCCAGTTTCAGAGCAGCCCTCCTGAGCTACTCAGATGGTTGCCATCTGTAATTGGACCGAGTGCTCCCAAATGATCGGTGTGTCTCAGTGCCTGAACATTATAAAATAAAGCATTTGCTTTGTTTGTAAAAGGTACTGCTGCATTGAACAGTTTTGTTGAAGTCTAATGCAGCTGGAACGAATCATCTATAATAAGGGCTAATTTACATTGTGCACATTCACAATCATGTCACATATCCTATAGAGCAGAACATGTCATTTAGCACATAATATTCATCTTTGGAGAATAAACAAATAGTTATGACATTACGAAATGGGTCAATCCTGTTTTTTTCTTTACAATGGCTAGAACACATATAAAATCCACCAGTGCACTTATGCTTTAACACCAGGTAGCGTCATGCATCACAATCTCAGATGCTGTATGCACATTCAATGTCTTAACGTCTCCACAAAATACACAATTGGTATAAAAAGAGTTATGAGAACATTTTAATATGAAAATGAGGTCTATGAAGACAAAAGTAGGTTTATTATATTAAGCTATAGCATCCCTATAGAGAGGACCTCCAAAAGTTGAGATTTTTAACAAGAATCATAAAATACCACTATTTACTGAATGGAACCAGAAAAAAAAATTATTGTGGCTTACTAACTGTTGTACTGTGAATTTGTGATGGTTCTTCAGCATTTTTTCTGCCTGTATTAGACATAAAACAGTATGCAAGAGATTTGAAAATGTCCAAACCAGGTTGTGCAACAAACTAAGTGAAAATGTTCATGTCCCAAATCTTTTATGCATGTGTGGACATTTGAGTGTTTTTGTACGTTATCAGAAAATGAATGCACAATTAATGATTTATCTAATGCAGTATCAGAGATTCTCAATTTACCCCTCATAGACTATAAATGTTACCTCAAATTTGTAAAGGTCTTATTGGAAATATTGTGTTAAATGTCCAAAATGTTATTTATTGATTAAATAAAGGGGTGTTATATATAGTCATACCTAGAATAGTTGTATCTGAAATAGATTTTATCCCTTGTTTATTATAGCTTCAAAATCACTAGACATTTTAGTTTGTTTTTCACTAGTTTGCAGCCTTAAATTTGCTGAGAATAGATGCTGTAATCTCAAAGAGAATTGTAGATCAAGCTGTACAAATACAAGTTGCACAAGATGGTTTCTGTAACCATTACATTTAGCTAATAATTAAAGAAATAGTATTCAGCATGGTTATGATACATTTCATTACTTGAGGTTTTCTCTTTTGAAAGTTCCTGCAAATCTCCTTCTCCACTTAAGTTTCTTGTGTTTCAGCACTCACAATTGAGTCATTACAATAAAAGAAAAATCACCACACAATTCAAATAAATGTTTTTCAATTGCACAACTGTCATTCTCTTTACTTTTCAGTGTTGGACCTTAGCATTCTGTTCCACTGCATATTCATCATTATCTGAAGTTTGCCTTCTGACAACTCAATACCACAAAATTTCTATTGATGCTGAATCTTCTCTTGTCTAAGAAGAGGCAAGTGGGAACAAAGAATATATATTTAAACTCCACCTGTCCACCAGCTTGACATATTCTCCCCTGACAGGGTCTGAATGCCAGGCCCAATTTTAGATTAGGGTGGTTGACAGGCCTCTTCTATCACCATTTACTCTGGTACATGTGAAGTATATTTCACTCCGATAAAGTGGTAAGTCGTCAACACATAAGCATTTGCAGAGGCAATAGAAAACTTACAAGAAAGATCGGTCAATTCACATTTAATTACTCTGCTGCACTGTTCGACACACTAGAACTGCCATTTGTACAGCAATACTGCCCTCTGCATTCAGAAAGCAGACAGATCATACTACACTCAAAATTACATCGCTGTAAATGAGTATTCACTATTCAAAATGACTATTAAACAAATCACTGTATGACGATGTATTAAAAGAAAGCCTGTGGTGGTAAATTTAGCTACAATCAAATCAATGCAACAAACATGAAGATAAATTTAGAGACATATATCAGGGGTGGTGAACTCCAGTCCTGGAGAGCCACAGTCCTGCAGAGTTTTGCATCTACCCTAATCAAACACACCTGAACAAGCGAATCAAGGTCTGAAGGGTTACTAAAAAGCTACAGGCAGGTGAGTTTTTAAATTAGAGTTAGAGCTGAGCTATGCCGGACTGTGGCTCTCCAGGACCAGAGTTCGCCACCCCTGTACTATATGATAAAAACAGCTTGAAAAAAAACAATGCCAAGATGGGGATAAAGTATAGGGTAATCAGACAGGAATGAAAACAGGAGAACATGTAATCATTACAACCTTTTATTTCTTTCTAGAGCATAATATGTAAGATTGACCTTTTAGCCAGTTGACAGCTGGAAAGTGAGGAAAAAGAACACAGAAATGACAATGGACAAGAAACAGGACAGGCAGTGGAAGTGAAAAGCATTTCTAATATTCTTCTCCCTCATCTTCTCCCTCCACGCTCTCAGCTCCAACCTCCTCGTAATCTTTCTCCAGGGCAGCCATGTCCTCTCTGGCCTCTGAGAACTCGCCCTCCTCCATACCCTCACCCACATACCAGTGCACAAAGGCACGCTTGGCATACATCAGATCAAACTTATGATCGAGACGAGCCCAGGCCTCGGCAATAGCTGTGGTGTTGCTCAGCATGCACACGGCCCTCTGCACTTTAGCCAGATCACCACCTGGAACCACAGTGGGAGGCTGGTAGTTGATGCCAACCTTGAAACCAGTGGGACACCAGTCCACAAACTGGATGGTGCGCTTGGTCTTGATGGTGGCGATTGCAGCGTTCACATCTTTGGGCACCACGTCACCACGGTACAGCAGGCAGCAAGCCATGTACTTGCCGTGACGTGGGTCGCATTTCACCATCTGATTGGCTGGCTCGAAGCAAGCATTAGTGATCTCAGACACAGAAAGCTGCTCATGGTAAGCCTTCTCTGCAGAGATCACTGGGGCATAGGTAGCCAGTGGGAAGTGGATACGAGGATAAGGCACCAAGTTGGTCTGGAACTCAGTGAGATCGACATTGAGGGCTCCATCAAACCTGAGGGAGGCTGTGATGGAGGACACAATCTGACTGATCAACCTGTTGAGGTTGGTGTAAGAAGGACGCTCAATGTCGAGGTTTCTGCGGCAGATATCATAAATAGCCTCATTGTCTACCATGAAGGCACAGTCAGAGTGCTCTAGGGTGGTGTGGGTGGTCAGGATGGAGTTGTAAGGCTCTACCACAGCGGTGGAGACCTGAGGAGCGGGGTAGATGGAGAACTCCAGTTTGGACTTCTTGCCATAGTCCACAGACAGACGCTCCATCAACAGAGAGGTGAAGCCAGAACCGGTTCCACCACCAAAGCTGTGGAACACCAGGAAACCCTGGAGGCCTGTGCACTGGTCAGCCTGAAAGACATGATTCATGTTAAAAAGACAATCAAGTATTATTTTAATTAAGCATAATTTAACACCAATTAACTTCAAAGGCGTTGTAATTTAATTAACGACTCACCAGTTTGCGAATTCTGTCCAAAACAAGATCAATGAGCTCCTTGCCAATAGTGTAGTGTCCACGAGCGTAGTTATTAGCAGCATCTTCCTTTCCTGTGATGAGCTGCTCAGGGTGGAACAGCTGACGGTATATCCCACTGCGCACCTCATCTGGACAGATGGGTCATGAGTAAATGTTTAGCAAACTAAACATAATGATAGAGAATATTATAACAAATAAATACATCCTCTTCATACCAATGACAGTGGGCTCCAGGTCTACAAACACAGCCCTGGGGACGTGCTTTCCAGCTCCAGTCTCACTGAAGAAGGTGTTGAAGGAGTCATCCCCTCTTCCGACAGTCTTGTCACTGGGCATCTGCCCGTCCGGCTGAATGCCATGCTCAAGACAATAGAGTTCCCAGCAGGCATTGCCAATCTGGACTCCAGCTTGACCAACATGGACAGAGATGCACTCACGCTGTGCAGAGAGGAGAGAGATTTATAGAAAGATTTATAGACATTACACACCTTAAGTCAACATTCTGTAATTACAAGTAATGATTTACCCATTCAGTTGCACATTTTCACAAATTAAAACCACTTTTACTAGTTCGTGAAACAAACAAAAGGCTCTTTGATCCGCAAGTTAACATATACATGAATGGAATCTTTGTGTAACCAAATAAATTCTTTTAAAGTATTGCATTGAAGAAGCACTGATAGAAAATGCCTTTGCTGCGGATCAGAAACTGCTACAGTTGCACAAAACCCTGAACACACAAACAGCTGATGAAACAGATCAGCCCTTGTTTCAAAGAAGGGTGGGTTGGCTTTGTTTTATTCTAGAGTAGCTTGCATTCCTTTAAAATTACATCATGAAATTTTGAAGTATAATAGAACTACAAAAACATATTTTAAGATTTTCATTGAACACTTTAAAGCATAATAATAGAAGGGCATTTAAGCCTAGTATATTGTACACAATTTTAATTCAGACAAATCTGAATTGCGTAAAACACCTCTCTGTTTTAGGCTGGTCATGCTCATGAACCACATGGCCACTAAGCATAAACATGAGGAACTTATTAAGGCTTAAACTTCTTGACACAAGAGCACTGGAATTCATCCAGTTTCACCAGAAAGCACGTGGTCCTCCTGACTCACTTCCTGTGCCGGTAGCGCACTGCTTTAGAGAAGTGAGTGACTGTGCAGAATCATCAGAACAAAAGGAAATGTTTCACTGCACACGTCAGTAAATCCTCTTTACATCGGCCTTGATAATGAGATTTGCGTTTTTATATCTGTCGTTTTCGATCAAGGTAGAAAACGGCACTTCTTAAATGAACAGTGAGCCAAATTACACCAAGCTTTATGGACTTCAAGTTTCTATCAAATATACATTTGTATTACTTTCCTTGACATTCAATCTGTAAAACGTGTACAAAAACCGAAAAAAGTAAAAAAAATAAAATAAAAAAATATATAATAATAAAAAAAAATAACCGCGAGTCCAAATACCTACCTAAATGAGACAAATAATATTATTTTGTAATTACTGTTTGATGTTTTAAAAAATCAGAACCAAAGTATACCACCTAAATATTAAAATAATAATCCCTAATTTTAAATGCATTGCCAAAGAACCGTTACCACAGATAACCTAAAAACATCCAATCTTAACCATAAATAACAATACCTTTTATAAATTACACAAAAGCTTTATACTCACCATTTTCAAAACTGAATTTTTCGCTTAAAATATGAGGAGGTAGAAAACCGTAGTTTTTCCAGTAATTAACGCTCTCACAGATTGACTATAATGAGTCTGGTGAGAGAATGAAGTGCCTGAAAAAATGCTGGGTGGGAATATTTATACTTTTCCTTCAGTCGTCACCAAGGCGGAGCGCGCGCGAGCTGACGTTTCGCTTTCTGACACATTCCCATTGGTTCGGCTGAGAATCAGTGACACCCCATTCATTGGCTGATACTAACCTCTGAACAATAACGCTTGTTTTAGAAAATCTGTACGAATAATGAATATTGGTCATAAAAGTGACCTTTTAATAAAATTAAAGACAATTAACTTTTTTCTTTGTCTTTTATGTTTTGTTTTTTTGCTTAAAATAGGGTGTGTTGCACTGTACATCATTATGGGCATAGGTGACTGTTGTATTTTGTATGTATTTTTCATTAGCCTACCAGTTAAGCAAGTATTTGACAGTGTGTGCATTGATCATTCTTTGCTTACATAATTACCTAAATGCAGCATTTATATAATTACTCAGAGACTTGGCATGAGGAAATGTCTAAGTAATTCAGATTATCATTTTAATTTTCATGAGTAAATACACCCAGTTTTTTAATGATAATTATATGTATTCTTCAGAATACCACACAATGGTGGCTTAGGAATATTTGCATGAAATGTAATATTATATCTGCACTGCCCACATAGTTACACAGACTGAATTGTTCTCATGGAAATGTTGCTGCAGAGAAATGGTCTGATCTGTTTTAAAACCGAAACATAAAGAATAAAAATAGTCATAATAGTCACGAAAGACTTTCATTAAAACGATTCTGGTAACACTTTACAATAAGGTTCATAGTTAATTAGTTAACATGAACTAATAATGAATTGCACTTCTACAGCATTTATTAATATTTGTTAATGTTAATTTCAACATTTACTAATACATTATTAAAATCAAGAGTTGTATTGTTAACATTAGTTAATGCACTGTGAACTAACATGAAGAAACAATAAACTGCTGTATTTTTATTAACTAACGTTAACAAAGATTAACAAATACAGTAACAACTGTATTGCTCATGGTTAGTTCATGTTAGTTAATACATTAACTAATGTCAACAAATGAACCTTATTGTAAAGAGTTACCATGATGGTCATATACTACAGCAATGCTCAGAATGTTGTTTAGGCTAATGCTGCTCTCCATGTTGTGTTCATGTTACTTTTTGGTAAGTTAGAAGAAACAATTTGTAATTATATTTGTGTTTTCTGTCTCATTCATGGGCCCCAATGTATTCCATCTAATTCATGTATGTATAGTTTCTGAAGACACTGGTAACATTTTCCTCAGTATTTGAGCACAACAAATTGGTATATTTAATGTCATGTTGAAAAATAGTTGAACTTTAGCAAGTTTTAGCAAGTACTTTGAATACATTTTAATTATAATTATACCTCACCCGTTTGATTGTTGATCTTTAAAACACTTCCGTTGCTATATCTGCTATACATTAAATATACACAACAATTGAAGACAAGACACCTCTTAATTAGTTTGTAAGGAGGTTTATTTCAGATGTCCAAAAGAACTGTAACAACATCATTTTCATTGGTTGTGAGGTTTAATTTTCACTGCTTGAATTTTTCCATTTCATGATTCCTAGATGCCACACTTCTTTCTGCCATTTAATACTCCTCGCCCTCCTCTTCTCCCTCACCCTCGACAGAGTCGACACCAACTTCCTCGTAATCTTTCTCCAGGGCAGCCATGTCCTCTCTGGCCTCTGAGAACTCGCCCTCCTCCATACCCTCACCTACATACCAGTGCACAAAGGCACGCTTGGCATACATCAGATCAAACTTATGATCGAGACGAGCCCAGGCCTCGGCAATCGCTGTGGTGTTGCTCAGCATGCACACGGCCCTCTGCACTTTAGCCAGATCACCACCTGGAACCACAGTGGGAGGCTGGTAGTTGATGCCAACCTTGAAACCAGTGGGACACCAGTCCACAAACTGGATGGTGCGCTTGGTCTTGATGGTGGCGATTGCAGCGTTCACATCTTTGGGCACCACGTCACCACGGTACAGCAGGCAGCAAGCCATGTACTTGCCGTGACGTGGGTCGCATTTCACCATCTGATTGGCTGGCTCGAAGCAAGCATTAGTGATCTCAGACACAGAGAGCTGCTCATGGTAAGCCTTCTCTGCAGAGATCACTGGGGCATAGGTAGCCAGTGGGAAGTGGATACGAGGATAAGGCACCAAGTTGGTCTGGAACTCAGTGAGATCGACATTGAGGGCTCCATCAAACCTGAGGGAGGCTGTGATGGAGGACACAATCTGGCCAATGAGCCTGTTGAGGTTGGTGTAAGAAGGACGCTCAATGTCAAGGTTTCTGCGACAGATATCATAAATGGCCTCATTGTCTACCATGAAGGCACAGTCAGAGTGCTCTAGGGTGGTGTGGGTGGTCAGGATGGAGTTGTAAGGCTCTACCACAGCGGTGGAGACCTGAGGAGCGGGGTAGATGGAGAACTCCAGTTTGGACTTCTTGCCATAGTCCACAGACAGACGCTCCATCAACAGAGAGGTGAAGCCAGAACCGGTTCCACCACCAAAGCTGTGGAACACCAGGAAACCCTGGAGGCCTGTGCACTGGTCAGCCTGAAAAGAAACCGTTTGGTCAGTAACCAAACATATCATTCATTTTATGTTTGTTTGTTTATTTACAACTACAAACCAGTTTGCGAATCCTGTCCAGCACCAGGTCAATGATTTCTTTTCCAATAGTGTAATGTCCACGAGCGTAGTTATTGGCAGCATCTTCCTTTCCTGTGATGAGCTGCTCAGGGTGGAACAGCTGACGGTATGTCCCACTGCGCACCTCATCTGGACAGATGGGTCATGAAGAAACGTTTAGCGAACTAAGATCTTTGACATACACAATATCATAGATAAAATGAAGTCCCATCTTCTTACCAATGACAGTGGGCTCCAGGTCTACAAACACAGCCCTGGGGACGTGCTTTCCAGCTCCAGTCTCACTGAAGAAGGTGTTGAAGGAATCATCACCTCCTCCAATGGTCTTGTCACTGGGCATCTGCCCGTCCGGCTGGATGCCATGCTCAAGACAATAGAGTTCCCAGCAGGCATTGCCAATCTGGACTCCAGCTTGACCAACGTGGATCGAGATGCACTCACGCTGTGAAGGAAAGGGCAAAGTATAAAATCAAATTAAAGAAAAAAAACATGCAAATGTCTCTCTCTTGTGAAGCCAAGCTTTATTCATATCATCTCACATCTAAACTTCTAAGGCTACAAGCAGCCATATCTTGTTTCTGTGCAGTTATATCCCAGTGAGATATCATGTCAGAGGAAGTGATCACATTACACCCTCAACTGCTGGTTTACGGGTAATGTCCATCAGCTGCATTAGTGATGCTGCCTACATCACCATAAATATTTAACAGCCTCACCAACAGCGCTGAAATGCGATACGATTTCTGAGAACAATTAAAGGGATGGTTCACCCAATAATGAAAATTCTGTCATCATTTACTCACCCTCAAGTTGTTCCAAACCAGTATGAATTTCTTTCTTCTGCTCAACACGAAAGAAGATATGTCGGTAACTGTTGATGGGCCCATTGTCCAAACTGTTTGGATACCCATATTCTTCAAAATATCTTCTTTTGTGTTAAGCCGAAGAAAGAAATTCATACAGGTTTGAAACAACTTGAGGGTGAGCAAATGATGAACGAATTTTCATTTTTGGGTGAACTATCCCTTTAAATGTAATCGCACTACTCGTCCCTCGAATAAACGTTTTTAAACATATTCGTAATAGGACATATGATTTAAAAAGAATTAATAAAATAAAAATAAATATTTGACCAATGACCATATCCATTGGGAGGCGCTGCATCTCATGTTTTTTTTGTCTATTGATTCAATATGACACCATACCGGACAGCATGGAGCCACCGGCTACACCCAGATCATTTATGCGGCTCCATTCTCTTTGTTGTCTCGTTTTAGCGTGCATCACATCCCCATTATACCTCTCTTATTTTTCTTAGATTATAAAATGTATCAATTAATACATTATTTATGAAAAATACATGCATTTAAATACATAAATAATTTTTTCAAACATTATTTACAAAAGCAAATCGTTTTTTTAATGCACCGCTCTTTTTGAAGAATAATTAATTGTAATTAAAAAGGTGTATTTTTGTCCCATATTTTATTATTATTAATATAATATATAATTTTAATATAAAATTAATATTTGTATAAATAAGCGATATGAAGCAAGCTAGATGAAATTGTGCTCACCATTGTTCCTGGTAGTGTTGTTTGGCCGGGTATGAAAAGATTCTTGGCGGAGAGATCTTACAGTTCGACAACGAGGGGTCGATGTAAGAAGAATAACATTATAACGGACTGACCTCACTTTATATATGAGTGTTGCCCTGGCGACTACGTTTCTCACATTTGATTGGTCAGACGAGATGAGATCTGCCTAGTTCGGAAGACTAGATTAATTTCTATTGGTTGTCAGGAAGATTAGGGTTAGTAAAACACCTCCCAGAACCTCACCCAATACATCTGAAATACTGAATACCGTTTTAATCCAAGACATGATTGTTCAGGAATCTAAGATTTTGTTTCAAATCAACTATGACATATTAATAACGCTGCTGTAGTCAGCTGATAGAAAGGAGAAAATGTGAAATTGTGAGTTTAATTTTTCTCCCTTATCCTCCCATTATGCTTTTAATGACTCTAAAACACTTAATAATACATTATTTTAGATGCACACTTTGAATACTAGCATCTTTGTGTAACTTGATCAACCTATTCTCCATCTGTTCTCTTTGACACCTTCTGCCCCTTTTAAGAGCTTTGGCTGTGGTAAATTGTGGAGTGAGATATCACATATTTTTTTTCCATTCTTTAAGAGAGGGACTTTTGTATAGCTATAGCTTATCCAAGTTGCACTTTAGCAAATTAAATAAGAAAACTGGGATGAAATTAGGCTACATGATAACCTGGGGTGACATAGGAAGTTGTAAGGCTTTGTGTGAAAATATAAAGGAAAAACACACTCTATAATAACTCGAGAAATAATAGTTTATGAAAATCAGCAGTCTTTATCAGCATCTATTCCTATTCAGATAGGAGTACAAGAAAAAAAGCATTTGAATATTTTTAAAAATGTTGAGTCATAAATGTATATAGGATGAAATGACCCAGCATAGACGTTGAGGAATATAGGCCATGGGACTAAGATACCCAACCCCCCATGCCCTCCTCCCAGGCTCCAGCCGTTGCTAGGTGATGAATAATGGAGTTGCTTAGATACTGACTATCCAATACACAAGCCTACATTAACGGCCATTATGTATAGATCACATGACCCTGAATCTGAATAGCAGTACACAGGGGGAGGATGCAGCTGCCCCAGCAGGGAATGAGGGGATGGCCCATCCTTTTTAATACCCACTCTTCCATCTGTCCCTATTTAGTTACACCAATACCACTTTCTGTCATTGTCAACAGAGTATATATATATATATATAGAATCAGAAAGAGCTTTATTGCCAGGTATGTTGTTTACACATACTAGGAATTTGTTTTAGTGACAGAAGCTATATATCAGCACTATATATACAGTGCTGAGTAGATTACTTACAAATCATAGTCCATTACTGATTCCAAATTATGATGTTAGTAATGTAATCCATTAATTTTCACATTTTTGATGTAAGATCTGATATATATATACATAACAGGCATAACATTATGACCAACCTTCCTAATATTGTGTTAGTCCCCCTTTTGCTGCCGAAACAGCCCTGACCCATCGAGGCATGGACTCCACTAGACCCCTGAAGGTTGCTGTGGTATCTGACACCAAGATGTTAGCAGCAGATCCTTTAAATCCTGTAATTGTTCAGCACATCCCACAGATTTTCGATTGGATTGAGATCTGGGGAATTTGGAGGCCAAGTCAACACCTCAAACTTGTTGTTGTGCTCCTCGAACCATTCCTGAACCATTTTTGCTTTGTGGCAGGGCACATTATCCTGCTGAAAGAGGCCACAGCCACCAGGGAATACTGTTTCCATGAAAGGGTGTACATGATCTGCAACAATGCTTAGGTAGGTGGTACGTGTCAAAGTAACATCCACATGGATAGAAGGACCCAAGCATCACACTGTCTCCGCCGGCTTGCCTTCTTCCCATAATGCATCCTGGTGCCATGTGTTCCCCAGGTAAGCGACGCACATGCACACGGCCATCCACACGATGTTAAAGAAAACGTGATTCATCAGACCAGGCCACCTTCTTCCATTGCTCCGTGGTCCAGTTCTGATGCTCACGTGCCCACTGTTGGTGCTTTCGGCGGTGGACGGGGGTCAGCATGGGCTCCCTGACTGGTCTGCGGCTATGCAGCCCCATACGCAACAAACTGTGATGCACTGTGTATTCTGACACCTTTCTATCAGAACCAGCATTAACTTCTTGAGCAATTTGATCTACAGTATCTCGTCTGTTGGATCGGACCACACGGGCCAGCCTTCGCTCCCCACATGCATCAATGAGCCTTGGCCGCCCATGACCCTGTCGCCGGTTCCACTGTTCCTTCCTTGAACCACTTTTGATAGATACTGACCACTGTAAACCGGGAACACCCCACAAGAGCTGCAGTTTTGGAGATGCTCTGACCCAGTCGTCTAGCCATCACAATTTGGTCCTTGTCAAACCTGCTCGAATCCTTACGCTTGCCCATTTTTCCTGCTTCTAACACATCAACTTTGAGGACAAAATGTTCACTTGCTGCCTAATATATCCCACCCACTAACAGGTGCCGTGATGAAGAGATAATCAGTGTTGTTTACTTCACCTGTCAGTGGTCATAATGTTATTCCTGATCGGTATATATATACCATTATATAAAACAAAGGGATAAATTCATTCTTTTACAAATGTATATTATCTTAAATATGAGTGGGTCCAAAGAAAGTAAATATTTTCAGCTATTCTCTTCTCCACAGGTAGGAGACACTGAAACACAGAAACTGAGAGTTCTGTTAGTATAAACAAAATGAAATGTAATATTATAAGGATAAAGGTACTTTCCTGTAGTAAATTTCATGTGAGCCCAAAAAGATTATGTTTTCCAGTATCAATATATTTTCTGAGCCGCACATGGTCGTTGGCCTTTGAAAGATGATGATTGTCTCAGGAGATATAATGTTTGTCCTCCATGGTTACTTGCTTTGTTTCTGCTATGCTTCTGTAATGCATATATAACCTCTTAGACTTATTGTATTGTCATTGATAAATGCAAAATTCTACTTTAGCCTATTAGTTTGGCTAAAACCACTAGCCTATTCTTACATGTCCTTTTTCTCCCTCTTCTCTCTCTTCCCTTTTTTGTTTTCATGCGTGAGTGTTCATTTTACTGTTTATAGGCTGGTTGCTAACAACATTTGAGCAGTAAAAACAATAAGCCTACAGTTCTCACATAGCTCCTTACATGTTTAGAATGTTAATGCTATCCTATAGGCTATAGGAATTCACTGTAATTCTTTCAGTAGACAGTTTATATACCTGCTTCATATTCTTTTAAATGATTTATTTGCAGTATTGCACACACACACACACATATAAATATTATTTGCAAATTTTGTAGGCAAGTTCTAATGCTATAGCAACTGCTCTGAGACAGATTGCATCTCTGTTGCTTTTTCAGCATAATCTCTGATCCTGTTCACTGCAGTGCACAACCCATTAAGACGAGGACCAAAAATCAATATCGTAAATGACGCAGGCAGAAAAAAAAAGACTACAGCTATCCTGCAGGAACAAGGGGGTATAATAGGAAGATAACAAAATACTGATATGCAAATTGATATGCAAATACTGATTGACATGATACGATTTTCATTTAATTTAGATTCAGAGCTTCTCTTCTACCTTACCTACTTCCAGATGTTAACTGCTATCTACACTGGAGGCATTTTGATATCAGAACAATAGTTTAAATAAACACATTAGACAGATTATTGTTACTCGATTTACTGTATGTCACAGTTTGAATTTTTATATCAGTGAACATACAGTAAACTATGCCTCTTCTAAAGGCTGCTAAAGCTGGTATTAATAACCTCCTAACATCTTGAAGGAAAAGACTGGGGGAAAACAAAATCCAATTATAATATTGATTTACAAAGGCACACCACCTGTTTTTACAAAATAGCCAAAGTCGGCATGAAACGGAAGTTGCGATAGTTTTTTCTTACCTATTGTGACGTATATGCGAGTGAAACGGCTTCTCGAACAAGAAAAAATGTAGGGTGGGACTTGATTTTGTCCATGGGGAATTGATTGGATGGTTGTTGCTGTGATCTCATGTGAGTGACAGGTTGCCCCGCCCTCATGCCAGTAAACACGTCATTAGAGAAGAGATCTTAATGCAAAGGCTAGTTATTTTGGTTAAAGATTATGAGGGCTCATGAATTATGCCTATCCATGCATGGATAAATCATTTATAATAAATACTGCAATATTCCATAAAAAAACAAGAATGGTCAATTTTGATGTCATGGTGACTTTAAAAAGTATGGAGGCTTCTACAAGTCTTTTAAAGGAGCAATACTGTATACTATGTGTAGAGAACTACACAGATTTAGCAGATGTAAAAAAGTCCATGATTCATTTATTATGAGTCACAGACTGACATGATG
Organism: Anabarilius grahami; assembly: GCA_003731715.1. Taxonomy (NCBI): domain Eukaryota; kingdom Metazoa; phylum Chordata; class Actinopteri; order Cypriniformes; family Xenocyprididae; genus Anabarilius; species Anabarilius grahami. Next base: position 4,198,145 of record RJVU01017312.1, read on the forward strand.
TACACATAGCCAATGGCAGAATACCAAATAGGTTCTGTGGTTTATGTTTAAAATTTTCTCACCACTGGCAACTGCACACAGACCCGTCCCTCCCATCCTATTCTCATAGCAGCATCTGTGAGAATTCCCTGCGGTATTCCAGCCAATGGAACACTTCCGATGGAATGCTTATCTTGAATGCATTACATCAGTTTCAACCATTTTTCAATTTGAGATTTTTGTTATGTTGTAAGCACACTTGTGAAAGGAGAAACAATATGTGATTAAATGAAAGTATGATTATATTGACTTATTTAGTCAAAGGTTATACAGTTATATGTATTTATACATGCAAGTAAAGGAAATAAGAGTCAGGAAAAACTAAACAAACTGCCTGAAATACTAGTTGGGGAAGTAAGTAGCAGGTTCAAAACGATTTTTTGCTCAGACCCTGCAATTAGGAATATGACAGTCATGGGTGTTCAGACAGACACAAACAGGCTTCCAGTTTTGCATAAACGCAGCAGATGTGAACAGCTCACTGACACTGACAGGGCAAGAAAAAAAAGTCAAGTCGCTCACGTGACAAATGCGATGACATCATTTCAACAAAATCTAGGACACAGAGGGAGGAGAGAACGCAAGCAGGACAGTGGGAGGGTTCATGGTACCATGCAACACTAGGCCCGGTCTGATAGCATCTACTGTCTGACTATCTACATTCAGTCATTTTATACTTTAAAGTGCAGCATTCACTTTCTCAACAGGCAACAGAAAAATTTGCTTAATGTGTCCTTGCTGACAATAACCAATCGAAGATGGTTTGCTGCATGGTCTTGGTTGTTTTGTGCAGGTCTCTTAACCTATTAAAATATTTTTTTATTTAGTATTAGTCAAAAATACTATTTAATTTGTATCAAAATGATGCAAGACTATTTTCTCAAACAGTGTAGCCTAAAGCCAAGTCTACACTGTACGATTTATAATAGTCCTTTACAACTGCTGCTTGTCAGACTGTAAACATGATCCCCGCTGTAAACCATGTCACTGTTGGATCTCAGTTGTCATTAATATCAGACTGTACGGCAGCCAAGAAAACGGACGCATGCACGCAAGAAGACTCGTCCGGAGTTTTACATCATCAATCCGTGGCACTTTCAGTGACTGTGAACTGGGTCATTGTAGTATTTCAGTCCCCCAGACTTTTTAAAATGAAATGTTAAAAGCTTTTCATAATACTTCGGTATGTCCATTATATTGAATAAAAAGAGTTGCTGCATTTAAATCATAAAATAGTCTTCTTTTGTACTAAGCATTTTGTTATGTCCCTGAGGCCCTTCACTGAATTTGTACTTTTATATTTAATTAAATGTGCACAGTGTCTGTAATTTTTGGCAAATCCCAAAGAACCGGTGAAGAACCACTGAAGCACCAAGATTTGGTGCTATACAGCACTTAAAGTGGTTCCCCTATGATTACCAGCCAAAGAACCACTTTTATAGCACCATTTTTCTTTAGAGTGTATAGTATCATACTTTTTATTCATATTTTTGAGGTGTATTATAGTCAGGGAGGGTATTTTCAAGCTTAACAACTCAACCCCATCACGTAAAATTAAAGGGTTAGTTCACCCAAAAATGAAAATTCTGTCATTAATTACTCACCCTTGTGTCGTCCCACACCCGTAAGACCTTCGTTCATCTTCAGAACACAAATTACGATATTTTTGAAGCGACGAGAATACTTTTTGTGGGCAAAAACAAAACAAGAATAACGACTTTATTATTATGTTATTATGACATAGTGAATGCAGGGCAGGCTTCCATGTTTATGTCCAAACACCGGCTCAGTATTGGCCGAAGCTGAACACGTGAGCAGCACGACGCATGCTTGTGATGCTGATGCAGGAGCCGGCCAATACTGAGTTACCTTTCCGGACCTCAAAATGTGCAATGATGTTGCTGCCTATGTGTGGTTCAGAAACCCTCGGATTCCATCAAAAATATCTTAATCTAAAGGTTTTACGAGTAAATAATGACAGAAATTTCATTTTTGGGTGAACTAACCCTGTAAGATCGAAAATTATTATTTTTTTTAAACTTTATTTTGATCCTTAAGTATATATACAATGTACTTATTATTTAATTGCTGCCACTCTCCTACACTTCCAGGAGCAGTGGCCATATTGAGCAAAAACCCCAAGAGAGACATAATTAAAAATATAAAATTGAAGGCGATGTCTCCCTTCAAACCTGTTACAGTCTTCAAACCCATCACACTATTCTCAACCTTGTCACATTAATATTTTTGGGAAAAAATAGGAAAGATGAATAAAAATTAAGGCATTTCTTGCTGATTACAACCAGACATGGTTACAAAAATAAAAAGACCACAGACACACAATGTTTATTTTTAATTTCAGCCCCATAAAATTGTGAAAATTATCATAAATGTTACATTTATAGTTATTAAATTGTTATGAGGGACACGTGAGCAGGTAGGCCTAGATGTTTGTTTTATAGCAAGTTTTGCGTAAAATCCTTTTTTAACCAATTCCATTTTGTCCTTTAAGAGGTTGGGAATAAACCCAGACAGCAACATAGTCTGGCCCAGATCCGGCCCTCCTCTGGTACATGTGGTTTATATGCGGACCAGATGTGGGCCGGATCTGTGCCGTTGCTATGTTGCTGTCAGGGAAAGGTGTTTAAATTTGAAAAAACTGAAAACAATAAAAGGTTTTAATGACTGATGTGGAAAAATATGATTTGTTGGAGATTTGATATGTGCCTAATGATGTGCTAGGCCGCATTAATGGACGGGCTTACCTAGGCTTAAGCCCAGGGCCCCGGGCTGAGGAAGGGCCCCGGTGATGCCGGAAAAAAATATAACCGCATTTTATAATGTGATGACTGTCCCTTTAACATCGCTTTGCTTTGAATACATGTGCGGTCCTGCGCGTGAAGTGCATCAAGACGCGCCGCGTTTAGCAGCAAGCAACTCACAGTATCAGTATCTGGACAACGCGGACAGACCGAGTGGCGCTGCCTGTGTGCGTACACTCATAGGGCTCGTTCACACAGAACGCGTTTTTGCTTTGAAAAACGCGAGACGCGGGCAGTGGAATGGGGGAAACCGCAAGGTCTCGAGACGCTTTTTAAAACTTTTTTTGACTGATTTGAACTTAGCTGAACTGATTCATGGCTTTAGAACGCCATGTCATGCGCGAGATGCCGCGAGACACGTCCTTCTAGCGCATGTTTACATAGAAAAACAAAGAAAAAGTAGCGCATTGGAATGGAAAAGCGCGTTCTGTGTGAACAGCCCCAAAGAAAACAATATGCTCGAATTTTAAAGACGTGGTGCGGCGCTGCGCTTCTCGACCGATGTGCTTCCCTTCACTCACTGAACCCTGCAGTCGCCAGTAGTCCAATAAAAATACAAATCTTACAAAAATACGAAAAATACGTTTTCAGAAAAAATACGTTTCTGAAAACGTTCAGTGAGGTACTGTACTTAAAATGTTGAAATTAACAATGAACAATACTTTTATTAACCTTACAGATGGAATCTTATTATAAAGTGTTACCATTTCATATAAATCCAAACAGTCATGCTTAAAGATGACCATCTTTATATATCTACACAAAGGCCATAGCATTGACATTAGACACATATTGTATGTATGAATCCATTATTTGCTTCCATTTTAGAACACTGATTATTATTTAAATAAGATTTGTATTGTATTACAGTGATGATAAAAGAGAACTGAAATCGAATGCATTTCTGATTTGTTTATATATGTCTGCTGCATGACGATACAGTTTGCTTTCTCATGACACTAGTTTTAATTATGCAACTTTGCTGCATAACGAATTGATAAAAGCGACCAGCTGGATATAAACTAATGCAAATATATGGTAACAATCATGACATTAAACATTTGAGTCGAACTTGCGTGTGTTTTTGTCACATTGTTTTAAAGATCAAAGTGCAGGATAAAAAAAAAAGTAATTTTTGCCTTAAAGAATGAATCGATTCTGAACTGCCGAAACGAGTCTTCAGCAATTCCAGTCTCACTTCCTGTTACAAACCTACATAACAATGTAAAAATTTGCATAATGGCAGCCGGTTGCTCACGAACAACATCTATTTTGACCCGCCTTCAAACAGACTGGAAGACTGAGACTTCAAAAAGCTGAGAGTGGAAGAGTTTGGTTTGTGTTGTTGACATGTTGACGTGACATCTTTACGGTGTAAAAGCAAATCCACTTTGCATGCACTTCCAAAAGACAAGCACTTGCGCAGGAATTGATACGGTAAAACTGACGCCTTTACTGTTCGAATCTGCATCTCATTTCAGAGGCTGCGTCCTCCGAAGCTTGCATTTGAAGGCTGCATACATCATTAAGGATGTCTTATTTAAGAAAAGTAACCATAATAAAATTGATGGTTATTCCTCGTGAGGTGCAAAAAGCTGTATTTTCTTTCTTGCTTTGCAATCCAACGGTTGTTTTTCTTAAATGAGCCGGCCTCAGTGACGTATACAGCCTTCAAATGCGACCTCCGGAGGATGCAGCCTTCGAAATGAGTAGCCTGTACAAATAGTTCAGACTATGTGCAAATGTGTAGTTCATGCAGTGATATTTATATTTTATAACAGACCTATATGTTCGGATGTTTTGGTAATGGCATTTATTCATGCAAAATAAAAGGCTGATAACTTGCAATTTGTGATTAAGAAGATTGAGTGAATGTAGGTAATAGTTCTGGTGGATGAAGGGCCCCCTTAAGAGGTAAAGCCCAGGGGCCCCTTTTAATGCGGCCCTGATGATGTGTGGTATAGAAAATCAATTATATGTAGTTTAAAAAAAGAGAAAGAAATCCAAGATGAAATATTACCCAATCCCAGGAGCTTGCATTTACATGCGGGATAGAAATGGTGGCGAGCAAGCAAAAACAGTCCCCATAAATTTGATTGCATCATCAGGTTCTGCACTCCTATTGGTTCTTGATTTGACGCTTGTTTGATTGCTTGTGTGAAAGGAAATGTGAGCAAGCCTTTAAATGATGATAACAAGTTCACGTTCCTGTATGAATAGCAAAAAGAGAAATGCACCATATCTGATGCCATAGCACTGATTTATATCGGTCACAAACCCGGCTACATTTTCTCCCTTCCTCGTTCGACGTCAAGCTCATTCAACTCCTCCCCTTCATCCTCACTGACACTGACTCAATCTTGAACAGTGTACTCACAGTATACTCATAACAATAAAGAAATTTCCTGCCTCCTGATATTCACCTCATCGCTCCATCCCCTCCAGAATAATGGTGAGTATAATTATTTTTCTTTCCCTTTCAAACATTGACGCGGCAAAGGTTTTCGTCCCAAATGTGTGTGTTATTTAATGCTCGTCTGGTATTTTTCAAAGCAGCTCGAGCGGCTTTTCTTTGTCATTCAGCGCGCGCTCTTTCCTTAAAATGGAGGAAAAGCGACATTGTGACGCCGCGCAAAGATTTATTTTTAGCAAATAATCTTAAGTGTTGTAATGCAAAGAATGCTACAGTTAAAAATGTTATTCATCGTGCAGTCATTTAGTTTATAAATGCCGTTGCAAACGCCAACCCGATTACATTCACCCATTCATCAATCCATCCATCCATCCATCCATCCATTCATTCATAACGATGCTCGAAATTACGCGTTTTGTTCAAATGCCGTTATAAATAACATAATCATCAGTTTTTCATAATGCACAACCCCACTTTTGGTTATAAATCATATTTAGGCTAGTAGTACACCTGTTTCGAGGGTGCATCTCCAAAACCATCTCACATGATGAAGTCATTTTTTTAGTAGATAGTGTGCGTTATCTCTGTCTCAATCATTATACATTATATACGATATAAAAATAGAATATACAAGTATATTCTTTTGCAATTACTGCATAATTAAAATCAAATCACCATGTATTATAATGAATAAGTGTGACTTAAATGATATCTTAACAAAAATGCACAAACAGAATGATTTTTGTTTCCTCCATCAGAGATTGACATAGAATTTTCTTGAAATTTGCATCCACCCCTCCTCCCATCCGCATGAGCTGTAAACTGGGTGGGGACTGCAGCTGTCTGCAGAAACTCATGCCTGGCCTGTGCAGCAGATGACTGGATTTCTATTCCTGTTCTATTCCACAGCTGTTATTGTCTCCATTGAGATTTTGCATTAAATGTGTTCATGCATTTTATTATTTTGCTGATATTGCTTTTATTGAATTTCTGGGAACTGCCTTTGTTTATATCAAGCTGTCTTTAGGGAAATTTAATGATGCAACCAAATATTCAAGATTAGCACTGAGCAACGTTTAAGAACTGATCATTAAAAAAAACTACATTAATCAAAGAATATCCCTTCAAATAGTGGATACAGCCCTTGAGAAAATGCAATTCGGTTTCTGCATCTAAAAACCTGCTATAACTAATGCTCCTCCATTATTGAAATTCATACTCTTTCGTAAACCACTGAGATGACAGATAAATGGGAAAAGGTAGATTTCTGTCAACATTTTTATTGTTCTCTTTCAACGGCTAGTCAGACACGGTCTGGCAAGCCTATTCTATGTGGGTGGGGCTTCAGCCTTGTTCCCATTCCTGCCTCATTCCCTTTGAATAAAGAGAACTGACTGCTTTCTTTGTTCTTCCTTCTTGGTAACCTTCTAAGTCTTTAATATGCCAGTTCACTACTTGTATGTCTATCCTTAAGGTAAATATCGTTTAAGCAGGTGTTTACAGCACATTTATGATGCAATGTCCGTCAGATGTCTATTGTTGTACCTAAAACATTGAACACATTCAAATGTCAACAGAATGAGCAAAAGAAAGCCTTTGCGCATGTCTTGAGAGCCAGCAACCTTATAAAAAGGTTTGTGGCTTTTTATTATTAACTATACAAACAAAAATTCTTATAATGATTTCCACATTCGCTTCTATAGCGTGAGTGCATCTCCATCCACGTTGGTCAAGCTGGAGTCCAGATTGGCAATGCCTGCTGGGAACTCTATTGTCTTGAGCATGGCATCCAGCCGGACGGGCAGATGCCCAGTGACAAGACCATTGGAGGAGGTGATGATTCCTTCAACACCTTCTTCAGTGAGACTGGAGCTGGAAAGCACGTCCCCAGGGCTGTGTTTGTAGACCTGGAGCCCACTGTCATTGGTAAGAAGATGGGACTTCATTTTATCTATGATATTGTGTATGTCAAAGAGCTTAGTTCGCTAAACGTTTCTTCATGACCCATCTGTCCAGATGAGGTGCGCACTGGGACATACCGTCAGCTGTTCCACCCTGAGCAGCTCATCACAGGAAAGGAAGATGCTGCCAATAACTACGCTCGTGGACACTACACTATTGGAAAAGAAATCATTGACCTGGTGCTGGACAGGATTCGCAAACTGGTATGTAGTTGTAAATAAACAAACAAACATAAAATGAATGATATGTTTGGTTACTGACCAAACGGTTTCTTTTCAGGCTGACCAGTGCACAGGCCTCCAGGGTTTCCTAGTGTTCCACAGCTTTGGTGGTGGAACCGGTTCTGGCTTCACCTCTCTGTTGATGGAGCGTCTGTCTGTGGACTATGGCAAGAAGTCCAAACTGGAGTTCTCCATCTACCCCGCTCCTCAGGTCTCCACCGCTGTGGTAGAGCCTTACAACTCCATCCTGACCACCCACACCACCCTAGAGCACTCTGACTGTGCCTTCATGGTAGACAATGAGGCTATTTATGATATCTGTCGCAGAAACCTTGACATTGAGCGTCCTACTTACACCAACCTCAACAGGCTTATCAGTCAGATTGTGTCCTCCATCACAGCCTCCCTCAGGTTTGATGGAGCCCTCAATGTCGATCTCACTGAGTTCCAGACCAACTTGGTGCCCTATCCTCGTATCCACTTCCCACTGGCTACCTATGCCCCAGTGATCTCTGCAGAGAAGGCTTACCATGAGCAGCTCTCTGTGTCTGAGATCACTAATGCTTGCTTCGAGCCAGCCAATCAGATGGTGAAATGCGACCCACGTCACGGCAAGTACATGGCTTGCTGCCTGCTGTACCGTGGTGACGTGGTGCCCAAAGATGTGAACGCTGCAATCGCCACCATCAAGACCAAGCGCACTATCCAGTTTGTGGACTGGTGTCCCACTGGTTTCAAGGTTGGCATCAACTACCAGCCTCCCACTGTGGTTCCAGGTGGTGATCTGGCTAAAGTGCAGAGGGCCGTGTGCATGCTGAGCAACACCACAGCTATTGCCGAGGCCTGGGCTCGTCTCGATCATAAGTTTGATCTGATGTATGCCAAGCGTGCCTTTGTGCACTGGTATGTAGGTGAGGGTATGGAGGAGGGCGAGTTCTCAGAGGCCAGAGAGGACATGGCTGCCCTGGAGAAAGATTACGAGGAAGTCGGTGTCGACTCCGTCGAGGGTGAAGGAGAGGAAGAGGGCGAGGAATATTAAAATGTTCACGAATGTCTAAAATTGAAAACAGTAGACCGTTAATTTACAAACGATATACATGAGGTATCAAGTGTAAAGTCTACTCCTAAATGTTAGGGACACATTCTTGATCAGTTGATGTATTGTTATGGCCAGTATGACTTTTATTTGTGGAATTTGCTTGCCAAATTTTGATTGAATAAATTGATGGTGATGTTCAAAATCTGTGTATGTGCAATGCTTTAAAAATCTTTCATGTGGGGGTTAACATAGGCTTTTGGTTTTAAGACATTCTGGGCATTCAAGACAAGTAATCTGCTTACTAACCTTTGACAGGTTTGGCTTCCAACAACTTCGGATGAAGGAAAAGTAGATTAGTGGTCACTCAGCAGTCGGTATTAAGGCCATTCTTGGTTTTTAGGGAGGTGCAAATGAGTTACAGCAGTGGTATGCTTGCACGAATTAAGGAAAGCAGGTCATGGTATCAAACGGTCTTATAGTAAAAAGCCTTAATTAAATGGATTGTAGACACCAATGTCTAAGATAATGAGGCCAGAAAATAATAACAGCTTTTGTGATATTTTATTCAATTGCATAAAAAAAAAGGGTTCCAGAGGTACTTTAACTGTCAACATATTGTTAAATATGCTTTGTTGGCCCAAATGGCAATTGTTTAAAGTACAAAATTGCTTTTGACAAGTTTTTGTAGAAAAATGATTTGGGGTCAAATATGTGTATAAAAATACAAAAATCCAAATTTAAACATTAAAGATTAAAAAAATTAAATGGTAAAAAAGGTTTATACTTTTACACTATTCAAGATAGGGCTAACGTAATTACTTTTTTCATTAAATTTTCATTGGTTTTTAAGTAAAATTCACACTACTCCTTTTTTCTGATCCACCATCTGTTGGTTCATCAGGCTCCAGAAGAGAGATGGTATCGAGCTCATGCCAGCGTTGTTGGACTGGCATGCAGGGACCTCTGTCAGCCTTTGGTACCCTTTAAGATGCCTAGAAATGTGGAAAAACAAGGCCAGTTTATTTCTTTCCAACCAGCTTTACCAGTTATTGTTCACACCAATTTGCTTACTGATTAAGCTTTAGGAAACCTAAAGGAACAGTTTGAATAATTAATAATAATTCATGAATGATTCATGCCAGCTAAATAAGTCAGTGCATGGATATTATGCAGTGTTAAAATGACTCACTTATATGCAAAGGCCACAGCACCCAATGCTGATGCAACAGTCAGGATTCCTAACAACAGGGCAGCGGCACCTGCAGAGGTCAACCTAGAACCTGCTATATTTGGCACAGATAAAGACATGCAAGATGATTCAATAGCACAATAAGAGCTGTTATCATTTTGGAGCACCACGCCTAAAGTTTCAACAGTGAATAAACTCACCTATGTTAATATTAACCCTGGCATTTGTGACCGCCATACTGACATCATTCATCATAGACACATTGATACAGAAGATCCCAGAGTCGTTGAAGAAGTGTCGAAGGATGAGTTGGCATTCTGAGGAGGGGCTCACAGCATTGCAGATGGTCGTAACTGGCATATGGCAGTCTGCATCCGACACTACAGTACACACTTCAGTGGGGAAGCTAAAAAGAGCAGGTAAGGTCATGAATTCTCCATCAGGCTGTATTTTGAGGTTTCAACTTCATGCTTTGCCAGACCTCACCTTCCCTGGCAGGAAACAGTGAAATCAACAGCATTCTGCTCCATCTCTGTTAGCAGAAAACCATCAGCTGCGGCCACCTGGACGATCTGAACACTCTCAATGCCCTCTGAGGATACAAACATACATTATTCTCCACTGAAGGTCTATAAAGCATCATATAAAAATACAAGTCAAAAAAAAGAATCTCACCGATAATCTCAATATCAGTTGAGAAGGATCCATAACGGTAAATCACACAGTCACTGAGTGTGTTTGGGGCCTGACGCTTTATTATTGATACATGGGCCTGGTCAATGTTGTCTTCCTCCGCAATCGCCTCCATGTCAGCAGCTGATGTTTTGGAAATTCATATGTAAATTTATATTAATATATATTTTTATTAGTATAAATACATTTACATCATATGCAATTAATGTTTAGCTATACTGATATAATTATCTATAATTCAATATCTCTAAATATCAAAAAATAAGAAAACTGCAGCTCACTAGTAGTGGTCTTCAGTGTTTCAGACGTCTTAGATCCAGACCCAAGGTCAAAGACCTTCTCAAGGCTGGATCTGGTTGGAACTTCATTTGTAGGTGCAGCTGGAATCGCTTTCATTGTAGATGCAGAAGTGGATTTCAGAATGGGAGCTGAAGACTGATTGGTAGCACGATCTGTTAATTCATAAAGTAAATAAAGTAAAAGTACTTTGAGTTTTACTCTGGTTAGAATCAGCACTGATGTTTTTCTATGTTATGCTCTCCAGTATTTCACACAGGCATGGCTAAATAAAAATAGGTTGACAGTAACATAGCCTACTTTATTAGGATATTTTTTATTTTGATTGACATTTTTACTTAAATCTTAAATTTTAAATAATAATATTTCACTTTTCACTCAACTACATTTTATAAATCATTTCGTTCCTCGTTATTTCAAAATAAAGAAATCGAATCGCTCCGAAACCGAGATGTCTGATTCATGTAAACACATGAATGAATCATTTTAAATCGATTCTTTTCGATAAACCTGTTGACGTTGTTCACAAATCGCAGTGAACGATTCATTAGGGGGCAGTCGTGGCCTAATGGATTCATTGGGGGCAGTCGTGGCCTAATGGATAGAGAGTCGGACTTGTAACCCAAAGGTCATGGGTTCGAGTCTCAGGTCCGGCAGGGATTGTCGGTGAGGGGAGTGAATGTCCAGCGCTCTCCCCACCCTCAATACCACGACTGAGGTGAGACCCTTGAGCAAGGCACCGTACCCCCAACTGCTCCCCGGGCGCCGCAGCAATGGCTGCCCACTGCTCCGGGTGTGTGTTCACGGTGTGTGTGTTCACTGCTGTGTGTGTGCACTTGGATGGGTTAAATGCAGAGCACAAATTCCGAGTATGGGTCACCATACTTGGCCACATGTCACATGTCACTTCATTAGCCGCGTGATCTGATTGCGGTCAACTCGATTCAGTCGATTCAATGATCCGGTCGGAGCGAGTCCGGGACTATGTGATCCTCAGAGCTTGAGTGTTCAACTGATGGCGCGAAAAGTAAGTGACAAACGCTGAATATTAGTAATATTTACTGTAAATGAAAACTATTTTTAGGGTATATATGAGTTGTTTGTGGACTAAATCTGTTGCGACAGTCCGAGCTGTTGAAGCTCACTGTATGAAATACTTGAATGCTGACGACTAGTTGACTATACTAATCTATCTATCTATCTATCTATCTATCTATCTATCTATCTATCTATCTATCTATCTATCTATCTATCTATCAGTATGTAGTATTTTAGTATCTCTTCTCACACACACACACACACACACACACACACACACACACACACTCACAGGTTTGTTTTGCTATCTTAGTGGGGACTCTCCATAGGCGTAATGGTTTTTATACTGTACAAACTGTATTTTCTATCCCCCTACACTACCCCTATCCCTAAACCTAACCATCACAGGAAACATTCTGCATTTTTACTTTTTCAAAAAAACATCATTTAGTATGTTTATTAATCCATTTCCCTCGTGGGGACCGCTGGCTGGGCCCCACGATGTAGGTGATCTCAGGTTTTTATTACATCGTGGGGACATTTGGTCCGCACGATGTAATATAAACAAGAACACACACACACACACACACACGTTTGGTTTTCATGTTTTATGCTGACATTTCATATAATGATTTGTATACTGTACAAATAGTATATTCTAAAGCCTAAACCTACCAATCACAGAAAACAGAAAAAAAATTTACATTTTCAAAAAACATGATTTATAAGCTGTTTTCCTCATGTGAGCCAAAAATGTCTTCACAAAGACAATGATTATGGATATTGGATATTTGTTTCACTATAATAGTGAGGATATTAGATAGACTTCCATTGATTTTATATCAAGTTAAAGATATTTTCTATCGCCTAACCCAACCTAAAACACTAGATTTTTGACCGATTTATAAGCCTTTTTAACAGAGGACCAGTAAAATGTCCTCACTAGTGGGTTGTTTGTATAGCCAAACCTGTACACACACACACACACGAACATATAGAACCATGCTGTGCACCTGTAGTGATGTGTTCAGTTGGGTGGATGGGGCTCTCAGAGGTGAGGGTGTTGGTAGTGGGATGGGCCTCAGTCGGAAGGGTTGGTGGAGTTGCACAAGATGAATCCGGAATAGCTGCTTGTACGACAACTTGAGGCTTGAAGGCACCAGATGTAATGTAAGTGTGAGTGACGGTCAGTTCCCTGGAGATTACAGTGCCACTGCCATCCCCGAAATTCCAGTTAAAAGTCACGTCTGATTTGCTCAGGTACTGGCTGGGGTCATGAAGGGTGATGCTGAAGGCCACCGCTCTGTTCTGGATGAATTTCCGATCGCCTTCATCTTTGTCATTTACCTGAGTCAGGGAAACCGCAAAGGGAATCTGGTCTAGAAACACAGGAATAAAATAGTGTTTCATTACATCTGAAAACCAAACTAAACAAAAGATCAACATTCTGTTTACATTATGCTTACCGGTGATACTAAACTGTGTGGATGCATATCCAATAGGGATGAATTTATCTTTTTGCCTGTAGTGATAGATGACAACATCCATCATATAAGAGCCAAGAGGAACATCATCAGTGCCGATGGTCAGTGATGAGGACGGGCCGTCGCACACTTGCCAGTATTTGCCTGTCAAACACAATAGCGGATTGTCAGGTAGGTGAGATAACTGTACATCACAGTAAAGTAAGTACTTCATTCCTTACCCCAGGTTTTCCATACAAACACATAGGGAGGTTGCTTGTCCCCCTGTCTGGGAAGGAGAGGAGCATTAGGAAACACAGCTTTCCATGCATCTGCGGAGTTCCCCTCAGGATAGACAGGCTCTCCTTCATGGAACTGCGTGCCTAAATTAGAAAAGTTGACATATTTGGGCATTATTATTATTAATACAATTAAAATTTTGTTGGTCATAGTGCTGGCAGCAGAATATGCATTTTCATCTTTGAAAATAGAGTAAGATGAAGATCATGGAAATATACCGTTGATTGTGCAGTTTTGTGCCCAAACAACTTGTCCATCTGGCAGGACCTTCTGGTTGTGAGGGAACACGATGTCAATGGTGAAGGTGATTTTGGCACCGGTCAAGATGGGTGCATCATTTCCCACATCAAACTTCAGTTGTCCACCTGTAGATATGAACATTTATGCATTTTATCTAGAGGTCGACAGATTTTACCGATAACATTAACTAGGTTGGACCATGCTGGCCGATAACCGATTAAAGGATTAGTCCACTTTTAAATACACTTTTCCTGATAAATTTACTCACCCCCATGTCATCCAAGATGTTCATGTCTTTCTTTCGTCAGTCGAAAAGAAATGAAGGTTTTTGAGGAAAACATTCCAGGATTTTTCTCCTTATACTGGACTTCAGTGGGCACCAAACAGTTGAAGGTCATAATTAGTTTCACTGCAGCTTCAAATTGTTCTACACGATCCCAGATGAGAAATAAGGGTCTTATCTAGTGAAACCATTGCTCATTTTCTGAAAAAAATTCAACCGTTTATGCTTTATAAACAAAATATCGCCTTGAACGTACTTTCCGCTTCCGCATTCTTCATAACGCTTACGCTGAATGTTCTACGCCTTCCCTATTCTACTTGCGTAACGAACGCGGCGCCAGTTTCGTTTTTTTCCATAAGTAGAATAGGGAAGGCGTAGGACATTCAGCGTAAGCGTTATGAAGAATGCGGAAGCGGAAAGTACGTTAAAGGCGATATTTTGTTTATAAAGCATAAACGGTTGTATTTTTTTCAGAAAATGAGCAATGGTTTCACTAGATAAGACCCTTATTTCTCATCTGGGATCGTGTAGAACAATTTGAAGCTGCAGTGAAACTAATTATGACCTTCAACTGTTTGGTGCCCACTGAAGTCCAGTATAAGGAGAAAAATCCTGGAATGTTTTCCTCAAAAACCTTCATTTCTTTTCAACTGACGAAAGAAAGACATGAACATCTTGGATGACATGGGGGTGAGTACATTTATCAGGAAAAGTGTATTTAAAAGTGGACTAATGCTTTAATCATCCGATAGATTTTCAAATAAATACTGAATGAAAACAAACATAACATAAAATAGTGCTGAACTTTATTACAAAAATCAAAAAACAGTACCGAACCATGAAAATGTATCTGCTTGGTTACAAACATTCATCCAAATATCTTCCTTTATACAGCAGAACAAAGAAATGTATACAGGTTTGGAACAACTTCAGGGTGAGTAAATGATGACAGAATTTTCATTTTTGGGTGTACTATCCCTTTAAAGATGCCCATCTTTAAATATCTACACAAAGGCCATAGCAGTGAAAATAGACACATACAGTATGTATATTGTATTTGAACTCTCTCACTTTATTTGCTTCTATTTTAGAACACTTGATGATTATCTAATCAAAATAACAAAATATGTATTACAGTGACGATAAAAAAGAGCCGAAATTGAATGCGTTTCTGACTTGTTTATATGTTTCTGTTGACTGCATGAATGTATCATTTTGTTTTCTCATGTCACTAGCTTTAAATATGCAACTTCGCTGCATAACGAATGCATAAAAGCGACCAGCCAGATGTAAACTAATGCAAATAGATGGTGGCAATCATGATGACATTAAACATTTGAGTCGGAATTGCGTGTATTTTTGTCACATTGTTTTAATTGCATCTTTCTGCACTATAAAGAATCTTTTGTGGAACGGAAAGTTTCCATGGATGTTAAGCGTTCTTCATGGAACCAAAGATGGCAATAAAGAACCTTAATTTTTTTAAGAGTGTAAATCAGCTTTCATTGCATTTAAGATGTATATGTTTTAATCAGTTCATGCACATCCTGGGAATCCAACCCATGACTTTGGAGTTGCTAACAACATGCTGAGCTACCGAAACTCTAACGAAACAAGTGAACTAACATTACAGTTGCAAATATATAACATGTTGATTTAAGTGTGTGATTTAATGATGTAGAAAAGAAATTTCTTTCTTTCTTGACTGAATTTTATTACCTGTCCAGCTGTTTTTGTTGAGTGAGTCTCCATCTTTCCACACTGGGAAGCGTTTTGTATTCCATGTCTGATATTGATTGAATCTGGATTTTGAGTTGCTTCTGTCAACTTGTCCTTACGCAGAAAAGAAAAACGAGGAAACTGAAATTAGATTATTTGGTGGAAACTAAAAAAATGATTTGAGAGAAAAGACATCGAAAGCCCTTTAACTCGAAATGACTGACTTAAAAACTTTAAAGTCTACAATTGTTTGAGAGAATGAGAGGCGGGGCATGTGACCGGATAAAAAATATAGCACAATTTCTGCAGTGAGACCACAAATCCTGTGCATGTGATGGTCAGCTATACATGTGACCATACATTTGGTTTTACTGCATAAAGGACAGGCTTGCTTTCCGAGCAAAGCGCATAGGCTAGCCTAACTCAAAATCTGAATGCAATGCTAGAGTTATGAATGATTGAAACTTAGAAACAGCTGGTGCTGTGCCAATCAAAACTATAACATTATGGGTATAAAAGACTTGTCATATTACACTAACACTTTTGGGCTATTTTGTATTTTTAAGTCATAGGATGTATTATTTCTTATTTGATCTGATTAGCTAATGCACTTTATGTCTTATCTTGGAAAATTAGCAGACATACTTTTAATGAATATAAGGGGGTCAAGGAGATCAGGACATTGTCACGCAGCATTAAATCTACCCACAGGGTTTAGGAATTGTAGTAGGTTTTAAACTAAATGACGTACACATGGAACTGTCAAGCAAAGACAGGAATACCCTCCAGCAACATTAATCGAAATAGTAAACTATTACGTTAACGTTTTTCTTTCGCCTTTCCTGATAACCAGTTCTTTTCAATGCAGTTAAAAAAAAACTCCACTAAATACAAATGCTGGTAAACATAATTCCAATATAATATATAACCAGGGCAATATGATATACAAGAAAATGGTGCTGTCTATTTAATATTAACCACAATAAATATACATAATTAATATTGAAATAATGTTTACTTACTTGTTAAAGCCACAGACAAACAGGTCGCTATCAGTATTCTTGAAAGTAGCTTCATTGTGTCTTTGTTGTTGGCACCTTAATGACTTTCATCTTCAGAAGCATCGCTCTTTATATAGCCACATCCTACATCTGTGGCTGAACAGCCCCTCCCATAACTTAGGACCATGCACACACACACACACACACACACACACACACACACACACTAATATGCAAAATTTCCTAGTGATGCTGTGCAAAAGTTATCAGATTAAAATGCCATTCATTATTACTTGCACTAATTGATCACACTAATTTATTATGATTTTTAATTTTCCTTTCAACTTAAAGCACTTTATGAAACCAAAAACCAATATACAGATTGGAAGAACTTGTAAGAAAACATCAAGAAAATATTTACTTACCACAGAACCATAGATTTAAAAAAAATAAAATAAATATGCAAAAGGAAAAGAAGTATAAAATAATTCTGAAGCTAAGGTGTTGCAAATAACCACTGAAAAACCTCTTGTTTAAGAGTGTAAAATACTTGATTTGACATATTGGGGCTTGTTTTTTACTTTGAGTCACATTGAGATTACAAGCTCTTTTCCAAGCTGAGCTTCTTTTAATGAGGAACGAAGCTGGAGAATGCTTCCATGTGATATCAGTGGAGCACTGCATGCGGCTGGACATCTGACGCTTTTAAAAGCTTTGTTTCTTAATTGGGTCAGCGGCCATAAGCATCTTACACTTTTTTGCTATATTTGAACAAATCCTAACAAATGTGATAGAATGAGTTTTGGTGCTAAAATAAGCATGTAAGTGTTAGTTTTGATGAAATGTGTTTCTGTGTATGAAAAACAATGTTTAATGCGAATAAAGGGGAAATTGAGTCAAATCTGCTGTAGATGGCTGGTACAGTATCAGAGTCATGCGAGATCAAGGATGGCTGACCCAAGAACAATAGAGTCTGTTCAGGTCTGAGCGCTCATTCACTGTGAGTACCGCAAGAATGATCTACATTCTGTGAATACTAATGCACAGAGGTTAACAGGTTCAATTGTGCACTATATTTCACTGAAATACTACACTATTTATTTTCACACATTTTTTGCTTTGCACTAATAAGGATGGGGAAAATGCACTTAATTGCCAAAAATAATTGCACAAAAAAAAAAAAAAAATCTTATGGATACATTACTTATGCTTCATTACCATTATGCAAAATATATTTATTTAGATTTTGGGGTGAAATATGAAATCCGACACTAATTCAGATATTAAAGCATCAATAAAACAATAAGTTACACATTACGGCTAGACAAAAATGCCTGGAATGGAAAGTTAATCAGGATTACAGCAGCTCTTGTGACTTCTTGATTAACCCGGATTTTTGGCTTTTTGGCATCCTAACAAAAAAAATCTGATTTTCAGAATTGTGTTCTAAATAGCCACATTTAACATTCCCGGTTTATTCTTGTATCTCTTTATTCCAGCACTGAATTCAAAGGCAAACCATGAAGGTGTTGTTGACATCAGGTGGAAGCAAAACTGGTCAAGTTGTCGTATAAAAATCGGAAAAGTGAATTTACTGCCAAGAAGCATGAGTAGAACGTCTGTCACATTATAACAATTTACACTGCAATCGGTAAGAAAAACACCCACAAGTATGTTTCTCATAAAACATTATTGTACATCAACCACATTTATAAAAAGGAACCGAGTTCACAAAAATGCAAACCTTAACTTCTGACAAGAAACACCCCAACAATTCAATTCAAAACCTGAGAGTTCATGTGGTACCACTAAAACACAGAAAACAGTATATACATTTGATAAAACGCTATATTCTTGAGAATGGAGGTACATAGAAAATACAGTGGTGACATGAATTGCATTAGACCCACAAAAAGCCTTCTCTTTAGTCTTACTGAACCAGACTAAACACCAGCAAACACAAAACTAAAACATGGTAAACCTTCAAACTCTACTTGGAAATGATAAAACAGGGACAGGAAATGAGGAGTGCATCATATAGGGAATATACGCTAAAACTGAAAACAGATCTATTATAGCTTATAGTGTGTTTCATATAATTTCACAATATTCCTGAAATGTTCCTCATCAACAGGCACAATCAGGAAATGGGTAAAGTATGGAGGAATCCCTGCTAACATCTCAATAAAGGAACGCAACATTTATTAAAGTAAAATGTACTCTGACAGTAGAAACTCAATTTCATGCTTCCATTTTTTTCTGTAAAATGATCAATGAAAGTCATGCCATTTAATCAGAGGAGGACAGTTACAGACAATCTGATCCATTTAGTAATCTGCATTATTGTGCTATTAACGGCATACAAAAACATGATCAAGCAAGATATGAATATGGAGACAATATTGTTAAAGGTACAAACCAATTGGCTCAAAAAATGCAAGTCCCCATCAGTTTTTAATGCTCACTGCAGCATTCATGCAAGATTTGGTGAATCAGGATTGGATGGCTTATCATTATCACTCCCAAACACCAAAATGACCTTGACACGGTTATAAGTAATGCTGCCTTCACGCCATGTCGTAATTACCGTATAGTCTCAAAATGACATGTGACATTCTATTCAGAGCTATTCATGTCCTCGGATTGGGAATTATGCATTTCTGTAGCAACATTATAAATGCCTAAAGGTGGTGCAACAGTCACAGAGATCACTCTTACCCTCTACGAGGTCATGAATGCTTTTTACAAGTTGAAATCTAGTAATTACGGTTATTACAACATGGCATGAACGCAACTTAATGTTAAACAAAAATGGAGGTATTACAACAAATAAACATGAGTGGTCAGCATGCTCATCGTTCAATCTATAAGTGCTGATTTGAGTGTTTAAACAGACAGATAACAAATATAAACCTAACAGATCTTAAAATGCACGGCATATTTAAAGAGATAGTTCATCCAAACATGAAGATATTTTGAAGGACATTGGGGTCCGAAAAACAGTGGACCCTACTGACTATTATTGGAACAGACAAAATATCTTCTTTTGTGTTCTACAGAAGAAAATCATAAAGTTTTGGCTGAGTAAATGATGACAGAATATTGTTTTACTTGGGTGAACTATCCCTTTAGTATGAGGTGAAAAAGGGTATGATGGACAAAACTACCACCAGTTCAATGAGAATCATTCATAAATGCAGACAGAATGAATTTCTGCAATTTGTTTGTTAACCAATATTGGCATGGCCCACCATGTCATACTGTTGTCATTCTTTCAACCAAAGCAGCATGAAAAAAAAACATTAGTTCAACTGAAAATTGGTGGAAAAATATTTTTATCAGATTGTACTTTTGTCCATCACAGATTCACTCAAGACTAAGGGCCATTTACAAGTCAGTTACATCATAATATGACAAATAGCCCATATCTGACACCATTTGGGCTTGTGTTAACAGAAATAAAAGATGAAACGAGTACAAGCTGGTATATACTGTTGTGTATAGTGTATTAGAAATGAGCGTGATACTCTACAACCATTTAAAACAATGACTGCATCTGACTCTGAATCGTAGGCCTACCGAACATACTTTCCCAAATTAGGCATATTCTTGTTTTTTGGGAAAAAAATGTAAAAATAATTTGCGTCAATTTTCAGTCATATACAGAATACAAAGCTGAAAGTTACAAACAAAAAAAGACCACAAATATTTACCAAACAAAATCAAAATATTACTTCAGTTACTACTACTCGTATATTAGAAACATACATTTTGATGCAATTATTGGGGATTCGTATGTTCATTCTCAAAACATACATGACGTATCAAGTAAATACAGACTGTGAAGCAGGTTACAACAGTATAAAAATAAAATCCAGATATCACCTGATGCATTCAAGCAACGACTGCTAATAACTATGGTTTTAAAAGGCTAATAATAAATACCATAATCAATAAAAAAAGACACATATATTGTTAGCAAGACTTAAATCCATACATAAACCAAAAACATTTTCCTTTTTGCATTCAAGGTTACACTTTTTAAAGAGGACAGTAGGTCCCTCTCATTCAGTAATACATACCCTTAATTCCATTATGCTTTTCTGTTAGCGCTGATATAAAACTGAGTGACATCAAAAATAGTATGTACAATTTTTTTTTCAATAAATAACATTTTTTGCCTTTTTTTTGCAATATTTTGTTCTATTTTAACATTATTGCCACAGATGGGTGTTGTGAACACACTCGCTCGCACACAATCACACAAAACGATACAGGTACATTTTTTGCCTTACATTACTCTGCTGTCAAACTCAACATCACAGAAAGTTGGACGCACGAAAGGATCCCAGGACTCCCAAGACGACTGTTCAGATCAGCGTAAGTGGATGGGTGAAGTGAGGGGAGGGGGATGAAGGGGTTTATTTGGGCAATGGTGGCAGAGGTGGAGGTGGTTCTGAGGGTAAAGGTGGCGGCTGGGTTCCTCCGCGAGCGCTACTGCTATAACGGTACTCTCCGTACTGAGAGCGATAGTCAAATATCTGAGGTTGCGCCGGCTGCACCCCCTGCGCGCTGAGCAGCGAGTTCAACATGTCAAATGTGTCCTGATACTCGTTGGACTGGCCGGCCGTATTGTGGCCGTTCGTGTCGGCTTTGTCCGCCTTGGAGTGCGAGTAGTTTCCCTGATGGTGCGAGAGGCCCAGCGAGGGAAGGATGTCAGACCCGTGACCCATCGCGTGGGAGGGCACTCCAGGAAGCGTTGACAACTGAAATGAGTTTCTGGACGATTTGCTGACTTTTGAGGGGTGGGTGCCGGTGGAAGGATCCAGCAAGTGGGTCCTTTTTCGAGACGACGATGACGAAGAAGAGCTCGTTCGCACAGAGTCACCAGGGACCTTTTTGCTACTTCCTGAGGTGCTGGCAGAACTTGAGTGTTTTTGTGCTGAGGATGAGGAAGACGATGCCGATAAAGAGCCGGTGGTGGAAGAGGAGGAGTGGTGGTGGTGATGGTGATGATGGTGGTGGTGGTTGGACCGCTCTCTGTGCTTCTCGCGACTTTTCCCGTCTTCTCCGGACCCACTTCGCCTTTCTGGAACCCGAATCCGCACTTTAATGTCCTGCTCGGATCCACGACTGCTGCTACTGCTGCTGTGCCCGCCGCCGTCTGACTGGCCCCGCGCGGGTAAACGCATCTTTAAGGAACTGCGTTCCGATCGCTCATCCAGTGGGATCTTCAGGACGATGGGTGAGGGGTTGCTCAGGTCTGAGGAACCAGAGCTGGACTGCTGGTGGTGATGGTGCTTCTCTTTCCTCTGCTGGTTCATGAGGGCCTGTGCGGCAGTGGCGTATCCCTGTTTCACACTTGCCTCCATGTTCTCCAACTTCCGCTTCTGAGCAGCCAGTTCATCCGCGTGCTTTGCCCGATACTCGCTCAGAGACACCTTAGCAGGCGCGTGGAGCTCGTTGGCAATGGGCTGCTCCTTGCCGGAAGGCTGCCAGTGTTGGGATGAGGCTGCAGCGCTGTGGTCCTCTGCTGAGGAGTCCATGGAGGAACCGGAGGGAGGAGCGGAGAGGCTCATCAGTCCGGCCAACGTGCTGTCGGACGATGCCATTGAGATCATGTTCATAATGGCTTCTTCACCATCTTGCACCTTGGATTTCTTGGCAGTTTGACCTGCAGCCTGAAGCGCAAGAAAAAAACGATTACGAGGATGCAATCTGGATGGTCAGAACACAGAACCATTCAAACATTTGGGGTAAGTCTTTTTTTCATTCTGCAAGGATGCATTAAATTGATCAGGTTTGACATTTATGTTACAAAAGATTTCTATTTCAAATAAATGCTGTTCTTTTGAACTTTCTATTCTTTAAAGAATTCTGAAAATAGACCCAGTTTCCACAAAAATATTAAGCAGCACAATTGTTTTCAACATTGATAATAATAATAAATGTTCCAAATCAGCATATTAAAATGATTTCTGAAGGATCATGTGACACTGAAGACTGGAGTAATTATGCTGAAAATTCAGCTTTGCATCACAGGAATAAATTTCATTTTAAAATATATTTAAATAGAAAAGGGTTATTTTAAATTGTAAAAATATTTCACAAATTACTGTTTTTACTGTATGTTTGATCAAATAAATGCAGCCTTGGTGAGCATAGGAGACTTCTTTTCAAAAACATTAAAAAACTTAATGAAAGTGTGTAAAAAACGGCCACTTGGTTTGATATCTAATGCAATGAAAATGTCTTTTAAGTGGCCAGATATTTTGTGGGCCCACTGTATTTGCTGTTATCCAGATATGAATAAAATGTAGGCAAACTGACTTACTTTCCAGTTTCTGATGCGTTTCAAGCGGCTGGGCGTCTTCTCCAAGATCTGCAGGAACTCATGAGTGAGCTCTGTAAAAATCATTATCAAAATCTTTAGGACTTGGGGCAAAAATCACACATTACTTGAGAAATGCATTAAATGGCAATATAGTTTCTTGTCCCGGCTAAAAAAATTTAGTCCAACATTACACTGAAGTTTGGTTCCTTATTGAAAATCTTAGAAAAACTGCCTTTAAATGTAAACTGAATTAAATAAACCACATAGCTTTAAACAATGAAACACTGAAGAGAAATGTGATCACATACTTTTCCAGATCTCTAGAATTAAACTTTCTCTCTCTTAAAAAGAGAACCACCATTTCAAAAGTAAATCACTTGAAAAGACATGTAACAGCTACATTTACATACCATCCAACAGCTCAAGGGTCACTGTGGGGTCAACATACTCCCACCAGTGTTTGCCGTCTGTGGAAACCGGAATCTCCCAGTTGGACCATTTACAGGCCAAATGAATACAAACACAAGCTACAATGGGAGGACTGTACTGCAGGCAGAATGTAGTCAAGTGAAGACTGCAGCAATGAGATCACCCAGAGATACCAAAAACACAGGAGAAGAAACAAATATTTGTTAGAAACCATTTATTACCATTGTTAAACTACAGTAACTACCGTTTAAAAGTTTGGGGTCACTATGATTTTTTTTCAAAGAAACGTATATAACGTTACAAAATATTGGTATTTCAAATAAATCAATCAAATAAAAAAATGAAGATTGCATTTGACATTATTTCTAGATTCATTCATCATACTTGGATTAAAGACTGATGTAACTGTAACCTCACACAGTTCTGGTAGTTTACACAGAGAAAACTTCTACACAAGTAATGCTATCTGAACATGGTCTTGAAAAACAACATACCTGTTTGTTGCCATGAAATATGAGGTCTGAGCCAAATCCTTACTCGCTGGAACAAAAGGAAAGCTCGTGATCAGACGTGAAATCTGTGAGCTTGGTGGGCTAGAAGTACTCATTACCGAGCAATACGAAGGACAGTTTACAGTGAGCAGCTGGTTCTCACCTCGCACAAGCTGAGTACACTTGACAACATGTGTATGGGGATGATCAATGGTGATCTCAAAAGCTGAAGGGAAGATGAGAGAGAGATAGACTTTTAGTTTTTCATTTGTACTGCAATGAAGTGCTTCCCCCACACACAACATACACGATGAGTGAGTGAATCACAAACATGGGTCTTCCTGTGCTTGACTGCTGAGATATCTTTGAGCCAAGCTCCTTGCAAGTGGCCTGTGGGGCGATTTGGTTATAGTCAAAGTTTTCAAACAAATTACCATTATGGGCACCAGAACAGAATTTTCCAAAGCGGAGGACTGCAAAGTAGGACACAGACGATGGTTTACCCCAGGGTTATCATGATAACAAAATGTCAGTAGTGGATAACATTACCAGTGAAATCTCCTCATTTAATATAATATGCTATTCATTTAAACAATTTAAACTAGAACAATGAGAAATATTTGAAAGATACATGCCACAGATTTTCTTAAAATGATCAAAGTCCAAAAAAAATGTAAAGCTGAATTATGGTTGATATTTTTATTGTCATGAATATTGTTTGATTAATATTAACCACATAACGCAGGTTTATTGGACTCTATTTACACTGCAAGATTTTTTTTTGTCCTGCCTTGTATGGTTTTGTTAATTTACAGTGAAAGAAACAAAAGGGTCTATAATCTTTATGGTAGTTTCATTTTAACGGCTAGAGACAAAATATCAACTAAAAAGTCCAGAAAAACACATTAGATAAAGGTTATAAATTGATTTGCATTTCAGTGAGTGAAACAAGTATTTGATCCCCAAGCAAAACATGACTTAGTACTTGGTGGAGAAATCCATTTTGGCAAGCACAGAGGTAAGGCATTTCTTGAAGTTGGTCACCTGGTTTGCACACATCTCAGGAGGGACTTTGGTCCACTCCTCTTTACAGATCCTCTCTAAATCCTTAAGGTTTCTTGGCTGTTGCTTGGCAACTTGAAGTTTCTGCTCCCTCCACAGGTTTTCTATAGATTTAAGGTCTGGAGACTGGCTAGGCTACTCCATGACCTTAATGTGGTTCTTCGTGAGCCACTCCTTTGTTGCCTTGGCGGTATGTTTTGGGTCATTGTAATGCTGGAAGACCCATCGTCAGTGTTCTGGCTGAGGGAAGGAGGTTCTTGTCCAAGAGTTTAAAGTACATGGGCCCCGTAGATCGGCCCCTCAGTTCGGTGAAGTCATCCCGTACCCTTAGCAGAGAAACAGCCCCAAAGCATAA
Source organism: Anabarilius grahami (assembly GCA_003731715.1). Taxonomy (NCBI): domain Eukaryota; kingdom Metazoa; phylum Chordata; class Actinopteri; order Cypriniformes; family Xenocyprididae; genus Anabarilius; species Anabarilius grahami. The sequence goes on from RJVU01017312.1 coordinate 4,223,535, forward strand.
AGTTTCCAACTCCGTGTAGGGATGGTGTTCTTGGGGTCATAGTCACACTGCAGGATTTCAATCCATTGTGGCGTAGTGTGTTACCAATTGTTTGCTAGGTGACTGTTGTCCCAACTGCCTTGAGATAATTAATAAGCTCATCCCGTGTAGTTCTGGGCTGATCCCTCACATTTTCATGATCATCTTTACCCCATGAGGCGAGATCTTGCATAGATCTCCAGACCGAGGGCGATTGATGGTTATTTTGCATTTCTTCCATTTCCGAATAATCGCACCAACAGTTGTCTCCTTCTCGCCAAGCTTCTTGCTGATGGTCTTGTTGCCCAGTCCAGCCTTGTGCAGGTATACAATCTTGTCCCTGACGTCTTTTGGCAGCTCTTTGGTCTTGCCCATGGTGGTGGAGAGGTTGGAATGGAAGATACAGATTCTGTGGACAGGTGTTTTCTTTTACATCTTACAAGCTGACCTTAGGAGTACCTTCTTAAAGTGACAGGACTAATCTGTGTTCCACATGGGCACATAACTAATCTGTAGGAGGCAGAATTCTTGCTGGTTGGTAGGCGATCAAATACTTATTTCCCGCGATCAAATGCTAATCAATTAACAACCTGTATATGTGTTTTTTTCTGGATTTTTTGGTAGATATTCTGTCTCTATCAGTTAAAATAAAACCTACCATAAAAATTATAGACCCTTCATTTCTTTGTAAGTAGACAAACTTACAAAATCAGCAGGGGATCAAATAATTTTTTTCCACTATAATTTTATCGAATATAATGTGTATATATTAGGGCTGCCCTCGACTAATGATTTTTCTAGTCAACTAGTAGTTGTTCATTTAAGCCATTAGTTGACTAATCGCATGTTTATATTGATTTAAAGTTTCTTTAAAAGTAGAGATTTCTATGGATATATTTCTCATGTCTGTGAGGCAAGTAGCCTATACGCTGAGTTTCGGTTCATTTATGTGACACGCTGCAGTTCAGGAAGACCGAGACGGCAGAAAGCACATCCTGTTTGTTTTCATTATTTGACAAAAGCACAATGTTTAGTTGTTATTGTAAGTGTACACAAATAAAAGTAAACCATGTAGTTTTGAATGATGTATTACGCTTATCTGTATGAACAAAAATGATGGAGTATTTTCAGTTGAAAAAAATGCAAGTGATTGCGCCGGTGCCTCCATGTCTTGCAGTAAGTGCACTATACTTCAGGTTAACAGGAGAAGTTAACTTTATCTAGGTTAACTTTAGAGCGAGCAGACATGCAAAGTTGCTACTACTTACGTTTCAAATAACAAGCCACGTTTGAGGTTGATGAATGATAGGCGAACGTTTGGATTTCCTGCCCGACATACTATAATTACCACAAGGACCCGCCTGCCCCTCACAGACGGCGTGACTTAGCCACTGCCTGTGGAGTTTTTTTTTTTTGCCGACTAATATAATCTTGGTCGACCTAGCATCTTCTCATCGACTAACGTTTAGTCGACTATTAAGGGGCAGCCCTAGTACATATATTGCAAAAATAAAAAATATTATACAAGTATATTAATATCTTTTCAAGTATGCATTCAAGAGGACTGAGGTTGGTACTGCAGAAAGAATGGTACAGTTACATGGTTTTGTTAAGTACCAGTACATCCCTACTGTACTAAAGATTATATTAGGATCAGCACACAAAATCGACAGCATCGGAAACCACACACAGGAAGGTGCACTGCCAGATTGACATGGAAATAGAAATGAAAAAGGTGAGAGTAGTAATGGCTCTTAATTAGGAGCTTGTAATAGTCCTGTCGACTCCTGGAAATTAGCAGTAATTGAGAATAAATGTGGTTATTTGATGCATCTCTCTAGTATGGTGATTCACTGACCCATTCTTGCCCTTCCAAACTTACCCAGGGTCTGGAGTATAATGCTCTCAAGAATGACCAGGTCTTGGGCTTGTTGCAGGTATGTCTGAGATTGAGAGGACAGGCAGGTTACTCACATGGTCTCTTGGTCATGGACTACACGTTTACTCGCACTCATCAAAATATGATGACCCTCTTTTTGCGCCAAGCCAATCAGCACCTTATCATACAAGCTATGCCCCTTCAATTCATCAACATATGACAGTGAGAGGCATATGAATAACACTAACACAACAGATAAAGACTGAAGAAAGAGGATTATACATATCCAACCTAAGAGAAAAAAATTAAGATCATTTTGATTGAAAATAAAAAAATAGAAATAAAAAAAACTGTGGGTTGCACAACCTGTTCAAAAGAAAAGCAATGTTATGTCCGATGTTGTGGTTCTGTTGCTTGTGATTAAATTGGTATTTAAGATTAGTTGATACTAGGGCTGGGTATTGACACAAATTTCACAATTCGATTCGATTTTGATTCACAAGCTTGCAGTTCGATTCTGATTGCAATTCGATAGCGATTAATTATATTACTACAATATTAAAGGTTCAAATTTGAATAGACTGCTTACATTTATATTACACCAAAGGAAGTTTACATAATATTAATGTTATAATAACATTTTAATGACATAATTGTTTCTACTATTTTTTTGAAAAATAAACATTTAAATGGTGGCTATCATTACATATTGATGAGCAGGTTAAGTAAAAACACAATGAATATGCAATATAGTGCATAAATATAGCAAAATGCTGCTCTTTTTTCTATATTCCTATTGCATTTTTAGCTGATTAATGAGTTTTTGGACATTGAATGGCTATTCTGAGGTAAATGTAACATTACATGACATTACATTGTTTACAAGCTGTTTTATTGCAAATTTTCGCGGTTGAAACACTGATTAAGCGATTACACGAGACATGATATGGATTTCGGTAAGTTGTACTGTATCTTTCAGGATACCTTCTGATGTTCATTCATATTTATTTCATGCTGTAACTAGTAGTAAAGAGGAAGAAATGATCGGTTCATGAGCGCTCTGAGATCTGTCACACCACATTAATAAGCAGCAAAATGGTATTTATTGTTTGAATTTTGTAATTAAATTGAATTTGAAAGCTAAGACTTTGTTTCTTATCAAAGCACAAAGCTTATTGTGATTTATTGGATGGGAGGCACGCTACAAAGTTTTGTTTATTCATCAACTGAAAAAAGCATAGAAAAAAAAGATTGATTCTTGGGATCAGTACATCGAAACAAGAATCGATTCAAATCGAGAAATCGATATTTTTAACCCAGCCCTGGTTGATACAAACATCATTGATCTGATATGAGGTAAAAAAAAAAAAAACTTGTGAATTTTAGTCAAGCTAAATAATTAGGGGGGGAAAAAAGTAGTTAAATTTACAAAAAAGTTGGGTATAAAAAAAACAAAACTGAAAATCCACCATTCATCAAGAAAAAAAAAAAAAAGAGAAATAGTTCACTCAAAAAAGGGAAAATTCTGTCATTTTCATTTTGGGTGAACTACTCTGCTGCAAAATAACTTATTACAGTGAAAACTGTTGCTGTAAAATAACTTATTCTCTAATAAGTTACATTTAAACAAAGCATGACTCGCAGATGGTTTAAAGGCCATCTGACATAGATACTATCAGTACTTACATCACTCCTGGTGTCTGGAGACGGGTCCTGAGGATTGAGACACGCATGGGTCACCTTAATCACATGCTCCAGCTTGCGGGGCTGTTCCTCCACCTTCGCAGCTAAAAAGAGAGCTGCAGGAGCAATCACCTGTGCAACATATGACATTAGCAAAGAGGTTAGATCCCTGTCCAATTCATATGAACGTTTAGCAAAAAGCTTGTCGAAGGATAAGGCACACACATTTCGGTGGAAGCGGGTAAAGGACTGGATCATGTAGAACCGATGCATATACACAATGGCAGTGTTAATTGTGAGTTGTGACCTGATCATCCAAAGTTAAGGATTGGAAAAATAAAAGCATTTAAAATCACCATTGAAATTGAAAATTAATTCGTAATGCATTTATCTGTGCACATCTTTTTTTAATTCTTGTACCCTTGTAATCTTTCAAAAACAAAATAGCTACGTCCTTCAGCAACATCTCTGATGATGCGTTTACTGGCGTGAGGGCGGAGCAACCTGTCACTCACATGACATCACAGCAATAGCAAACCACAACCATCCAATCAAGTCCTGCCCTACATTTCTTCTCGTTCCAGAAGCTGTTTCACTTGGATATACAGCACAACAGGGAAGGAAAGACTACTGCGACTTCAGTTTCATGTCAAAACAGCAAAACTGCTCAAATCAACAAACTCAGAATTATATCAGGGTCATAACCACCATAGATATTTAGAAGGGCACGTCCAACCAAATTTCTAGACTGATATGGGCTTGTGATTCACATTATTTGCATTCAATTCTTGTGTTTTCATAAATTAGAGGTAGTACCATTTCATTTTATAAACATTCGCACCATTATTCAAATATAGAAAGTGAAAGCACCCATTCCTGGCTGCAAATTGAAAAATTGAATTTAACTGCTCTCCATTAGTCGAAGGAATGTGCATTATTAACCTAAAATAAATCAGGACAACTCATAAGATCTTCCCAATTACTGTATGTTGTGTTACTGTATCAGAACTTCTCCCCGACAGGCCAAATCAAGAGATGTTTAATTGCAATACTAACAGATATATTTTGGAATGGCATAAACAACATATAAGTCGAATACTGGAGTGTAAACAAATGGTGTAATGAAGAAAATCGTGGAAAATGGAGAGTGGGAATAGCAATGACACCGGCTGCGCTATTGTTCAGTAGGAGAGAAACCTCAAGCTAGGCCCTGAGGCCTAAACTAAACCCCAAAAAACACAAAACTGGGACATAAATCGTTTATTCCACTCCCCTTAATTCACCAGTTTCACAATACAAAATGTGTGTTTATTGGTAGACCTGTTTCCGGTCATTATAACGTTTAAACTCAACACCACACAAGCCGCCCAAACCGGCGTCAGCAGCTACCGAGAACGACGCCTCACAAACTGAAAAAGATACACGTTGAGCCGCTGTCCCATGTCCTGCAGCAGGTTAGCAGCTTGCTGTCGGTACGAGAGCTCTTTGTCGGGATCAAGTCCCGCTCGGCGAGAAGGGCTGTTTTCGATTTGTTCGCGCGTGAAGTACCATTTATTGTTATTTAGCGAAGGCGAAGGGAACGTAGCCGCCATTACTGAGAAGGACAATGTTTTAAAATCTCTCTGCGTCACAGGAAGCGCGTCATCGCTGGCTGGAATGCGACTGCGGTGTGGTTCGACTTTAACCCGTTCAAACCAAAGACTGTAATAAAGCAAAAAAAGCTTTATTTCTACTCTAAAGGCAACCATAAATTATAATTAATAATAATAATAATAATAATCAAGTTTACTAGGTATTTGCAATGACCATTACAATAAACAGTTATAAGGATGTTATTTCAAGAAATAATTATAGATTAATAATAATAATAAATAGGTTCAAGTTGGTTTTAACAAATCAAATGCTTTTCTTAAAAAATAAAATTATTAAATTTGTGGATAAAATGACCTATCAGTGAGCTCCACTTGCCAGGACTATTGAAAATCTCTTTTTTTATATTGTCTAATTTGAACATCTACTGTAACTTTTTAATACATATGATAATCATATACATTCTTGCCGTCTAAGATCTGATTTTTTTTTTTGTTAATATTTGTAAGTAGGCTGGTCTGCAAAATAAAGGTCTGCAGAGAACTTTTATTTTGACATATCCGTTCCTTACATGTCTTCTTTTTGTTCATTTAAAATCGATGCGGGAATTTAAAACTATTTATTTTATTTCAATATAAAAATGTAGAAACAAATCGTATTTTAAAATAAATATTAAATATTTAATGTTAATGTATATGAATAAACTGCTCTCAGCATCAACTTCATGTTTAAGAAGCGTAATAGCGCCATCCATTGGTGAACTGCAGGTTGTGTCCGCGAGAGAAAGACAAGGACGAATGCGGAAGTGTTTATGTTGTGTGTTGGTTTAGTGGCTTGTAGTCAAACAAAATGACCGAGTCCAAAGCTAAAAACATCAGCGCCATTCCAATCGATGGATTCAGCAATGTTCGCATCACATCATTATGGAGCTTTCTACAGTCTGTAAGTTTACAGCAACATTTCATTCTCTTTGACATAAAGCTAATCGAGACTTTTGTCGTTATTTTTCTTTACATCCAACGCCACGTGGATTAAATGAAGGAAACGGTTTTTGTTTTTTTACTTTAGGAAGAACAAGTAATAATAATCATGTATTCATCTTGTTTCCAGGTTGACTGGTCTGAACCCTGGCTGATTTGTCTGCTGGCCTTCCATGTCTTTTGTTTTGCTTTCACCATCCTGTCCTGCAAATACTACCGCATTCAGATCTGTCAGTTTCTCTTGATGGGTGAGTTTTTGCTATAGTTTTTTTCTACAAAAATTTACTTTCCAAAAAGATGACAAGACAACAAATAGCTCAGACAAGATTTGTTTTGTGAATTTTGTGTGATTAGATTGTGAAAGCACCCTAGCAATTATTTATTTCATATTTATTTAATTATGTTAAATATGTAATTATGTATTTACTTAAAATATATATATAAATATATTATATAGAGAGATGCACCGATACTAGATTTCTCCACCGATAGCCGATTATTCAGAGTGATATCTGCCGATACCGATAGTTTTGGGGGGTCTGCCCTTATACCTTTTATAATTTCATTATAATTAATAATTAATCAATATATTTTTAATTATTATATTTTGAAAGAAATGCAAATAAAAACTTTATTCTCTCCATTTCATCAACTTGTTTCAGAGTAACTGGTATCAGTTAACATAAACACATTACTCAAATTATTATTAACACTCATTAACTAAATTCTGAAGATTAAATTGATATTTCTTAACTTTCTGAGTGTTACTAATTCATATAATTAATATTAATATTGAACATCAAACTGTTTTCTTAGCATTTTATTTACACAAAGCCCAAATTCAGTGCATTTTCCTGCCCTCTTTTGATTGACAGGATATCGGCCCTGACTATCGGCTGTTTTTAAACTATCAGCCGATAACGATAGTGTGAAAATTTGCCTATCAGTGCATCTCTAATATATATAAAAAGTCAATATAGAGAGTGTCTAAATCCCATATCAACTTCAACCAGTTGAACAATACAAGGACCGACACAAAACTGCACTTTTGATTCTTTCAAATAAACAATATACATTTGCATAAATTATTCTTGAACTGACGAAAGTATTTAAAGGGAGAATGTTTCATTAAAAACATACATTTTAACTTTACATTTTGATGTTAAATCCACTATTCTTATATATAGGATTGTTCTATAGTCTATACAGTATTTCATGCAATTATATCAGAAGTAACTGTAGTTAAATTACAGAAAAATGAAGGGTAATCTCTTTATTTTTCAAGGGAAAAGTAATTCAACTACAGTAATAAGATTAGTACGGTAATTAATTACACCCAACACTGATTGTGTTGTGATCAACAAATAACAGTATTTCATGTTTTGCAGTCACAATGGTTTACAGTGCAGAATACCTGAATGAGATGGCAGCGATGAATTGGAGGTAGATAATTGTACACCCACCACAACCCACTGACGTAGTGTTATGCATTTTGTTATACTGAATGTGTCTGTATTTTGTTTTTAGGTCTTTTTCAAAGTTCCAATACTTTGATTCAAAAGGAATGTTCATTTCATTAGTATACTCTGTCCCGCTCTTGCTCAACACTATTATTATTGTGGTAAGGTTTTCCTTTTAGAGTAGTATTCTTCATATATAATACAACAATATGCATCTCATTTTATTACATTCACATATGTTCAAGATTTTGCCCTTGCCCTTGCTCTTGCTCTCTGTGTTTTAGGCTGTGTGGGTATGGAGGACCTTCTCAACCATGACAGAACTGAAGATTCTGCAGTTAAAGAGAAAAGCTGCCAGAGAGAACCACAAGAAAACCGAATAGAAGACATGCACCATTTCCTAATGTTATAAAGTCCAGAGGTGGAGGGCACATATGGTGTTAGTATGCGGTGAAAATAAGTTGTGGTGAAGGTTCTTAAGTGTTTATTTCAGATTGCTGATGGACGATTATTTCACCTGGTAGCAAAAGCTCCATGGAACATGTTCTTCTCAAAAAACCTATTGGACAAAGCCATCAACTGTATTATGCAACTGCTTTGTGTACATATTAATAGATCATTCCAGAGCTTGGTATTGCTTATTTGTTTATTATTAACATTGAACGGATTCTATAAAACTCACTGTTTTCGAGTGCCGAACATGTAAATTGTGTATTTATGGCAATAAACTTAATGTTGTTGTTTTTTATAGAAATCATTGTGTTTGTTTTTGGATGTTACCACTACATCAGATGCAGAAAATTTATTTAAACCTTGAAATAAACAGTTTTAGGATTTATATTACAGTCAAATAGTTAACTTTCAATTAAATTAGTATGCTGATTATATGATTTGCAATTAAAATGTTTTCATTTAGTAAATATGAAAAGAATATTCTCCTTCTCCTGAAATACCTGCTTTTAACCAGTAGATGGGGCAGTATACCAATTCCCCAGGGTTTTGCAAGTGTGTGTATCTGCAGGTCGAAAGGTCTTTACAATTGGTTGTGAAAGCTGTCTGTCAGGGTGTGAGGTAGGTTTAGTTTCTGTAGCATTTCTCCTTTCAGCATGCCTACGACCTGCAAATATCCCTGTTTTGCGTAGTCCATAAATGTTGCAGTGCACCATATATGGCAAGAGTCATAAGCATGCATGCAAATTTGGACTATTATAGGCATATTTGAAGAGTTCAGGATGATGCATTTATTGAGCAGATGCTCAAAATGCAAAGCTAATCATTCTGAAAATCTTCTGGCCTCAAATTTTTTTCGATGTGCAACAACCTGAAACCAACAGTGGCAAAACTTCAAAGTCACTACCGTCCTCCTGAGGCTGGTAAATGAAATCATACTTCACGGGATTATTTACTTTTCATTCTCCATAAATCACAACCCTCTCTCTCCCTACGGGAAAGTGAATACACCGCAGCTGAAATCCAGCTGTGGATTCCAGAATATACTCTTTCATATAGGTGTGATGTTACATGATATTCATTTCTGGAAAGTTGTTATACTAACAATACTCCTCAAGGGTCTTGAGTTTGAACTCTCATATGTTTCAAAGTGAGTAAGCTGTGGTGAAGTTGGGCTTTGGCTCTGCATTTCTCTGCTGTGTGAGTTTTCATCTGATTTCCACGCCAATTCTATGGACAAACCGTGAGAGGAGTTACACAGGAACCATATGAAACAGGTGCTTTCTGCTTTCCTGGAAAGCTTTTTGCTTTTGGAGGAGTGCTGGGATGTCGAAGGCCTGTCCTCTGTGCACTTAAGAGGAAGATAAATGAGTTTTAGGATGTCTGAGGATTTGTGATGTTCTGACAGAATAAGTATTTAGTGCAACCTCCTGTTGCATTGTTTACAACATCTTTTCATTTAACTACCTTAATGGTGCAAAAGTGAGCCAAAACTATTAAATCAACTAGATTTTAGTCTTCAAACATCATAGCAGAACTATGTTTAACAGAAAAAGTGAACAAAAGTCTCCTAAATGAGAAACGTCTGACAAACTGTGTAATACAGTTTAGGTGCATCATTGTTTTTAATCGTAAGCTTCATTCAAACATGGTGATGGTATCAAACCATCTTTCACAGCTGTGGATCACTCTGGTTTAAAGGATCTTGCAAGCAGCATCTGCAAAGTATCCGACTACAAACTCCTGGCGCTTACCATCGCCAAGAAAGCAAGTTAAATCTACAAAGAAAGAATAAAAATTCTCATATTTCACTTCCATCTTCCCTTCATCTTCACACTTTTTCTTAGCCTCCCCAAGTTGACAATGGATGGCTTTAGAATTTGTTACATTTTTCAAATCCTGGATAAATAATGTATCATTAATGCCACATATATTTAAAGGGTTAGTTCACCAAAAATGAAAATTATCCCATGATTTACTAACCTTCAAGCCATCCTAGGTGTATATGACTTTCTTCTTTCAGCCAAACACAATCGGAGTTATATTAAAAAATATCCAGCCTCTTCCAAGCTTTATAATGGTAGTGAATGGTACCCTAGATTTTGAAGCCCCTAAAAAGGGAATCCATCCATCATAAAAGTAATCCACATGGCTCCAGGGGGTTAATAAAGGCCTTCTGAAGTGAATCGATGGGTTTTTGTAAGAAAATATCCATATTTAAAATGTATAAACTTATATAAACTATAATCACTGGCTTCCGGTAACGGCCGTACACAAGTCTACTTCCGACAGAAGAGTGACCTCTGACCCGACGTATGACGTAGGATGTAGGAGTAACGTAATCTTAGGTGAGAATAGACACCTCTCGAGGTTCAAACAAATAAGGCTGGGCAACAAACTCAAGCTCCTCTTCTCTTATATTGAAATCCTCCAACATTTTTCTGAAAAAAATCCTTGTTGTTGACTTTTAATTCGTGACCGGTGTTTTGTTTTGCTCTATCCTTGCTTCTGCATTCATCACTGCTCACCGGAGCTTATGCTACGCCTACATCCTACGTCATACGCCAGAACTCGACTCTCTTGTGAATACGTGGATTGATGTTACAATAAGCTAGTGATTACAGTTATAACGTTTTCTTACAAAAACACATCACTTTGCTTCAGAAGGCCTTTATCAAGATTCAAGATTCAAGATTTTTATTTGTCACATGCACAATTATATAGAGCATATATAACCAGCAGTGAAATGAGAGTCAGGTCCGCTCCATGGACAGTGCAATTATTAAAGAATACAACACATATGAAAATATACATAACTATAGCTATGAAAGAATTAAATAAAAGTAAACAATAAAAATATAAGAATAAAATATTTAAAAAAAAGATGTATACTGTAGAATTAAATATAGAATGGAAAATAATGTGCATGAAAGTAAACTGTAGTCTTAAATATTAAGATACACAGGGATGTGCAAGAGGCAATGTGCATATGTGCATTATACTGTAGTCTTAAATATTAAGATACATAGGGATGTGCAAGAGGCAAATGTGCATATGTGCATTATACTGTAGTCTTAAATATTAAGATACACAGGAATGTACAAGAGGCAAAAGTGCAAACAGGTTAACACTTTCAGTATGTCAATGTGAGGTAGTGAATGATGAATATCTTACTGATAAAGTGCATATTAAGTGAAGACATGAAGATGTTAAGAGGCAGGTTTTGAGTTCAGGAGCCTGATGGCCTGGGGAAAGAAACTCCTCCTAAGTCTCTCTGTTTTTGCCATCAGACTACGGAAGCGCTTACCAGATGGCAGCAAGGTGAAAAGATGATTACTGGGGTGGATGGAGTCCTTGATGATTTGAATAGCTCTGCTTTTGCAGCGTTTGAGGTAGATGTCCTGCAGAGAGGGGAGAGCAGACCCTGAGATGCGCTCAGCTAAGCGCACAACTCTCTGCAGGGCTTTGCAGTCTTGACTGGAGCTGTTCCCATACCACACTGAAATACACTGAGTCAATACACTTTCTATGGTCCCTGAATAGAAAGTTTTCAGGATTGCTGGTGAGACCCTGAATTTCCTCAGCTGTCGCAGATGGTACAGTCTTTGCCTGGCTTTATTAACCTGTGTTTGAATGTGGGTAGTCCAAGTCAGATCCTCGGAGATGTTTACACCGAGGTACTTGAAGCTACTCACCCTCTCCACAGGGGTCCCGCTGATCATAAGAGGAGTGTAGGGCTGCTTCTGTCTCTTCCTGAAGTCAACAATCAGCTCTTTAGTTTTGCTCACATTCAGAGAGAGACAATTGTCCTGGCACCATGATGTTAATTTCTCTACCTCATCCAAGTATGCGTTCTCATTATTGTTGTGAATGAGGCCCAGAACCACAGTATCATCAGCAAATTTGATAATAGAAGTGGAGCTGTGGGAAGATACGCAGTCATGTGTGTAGAGAGAGTAGAGCAGGGGACTCAGGACACAGCCTTGTGGGGCTCCTACGTTCAGAGTGATGGAGCTGGAGGTGTACTGGCCTGCTTTCACCACTTGAGGTCTGCCGGTGAGGAAATCAAGAATCCAGTAGCAGAGTGAGGAATTCAGGCCGAGGTCCAGGAGTTTAGAAGCCAGCTTGATGGGGACTATAGTATTGAAAGCTGAGCTATAGTCAATAAATAGCAGCCGTACATAGTTCCTGTTATTGCTGTCAATGTGTGTGAGAGAAGAGTACAGGATGTGAGAGATGGCATCATCAGTGGATCTGTTGGGGCGATAAGCAAACTGAAGAGGGTCCAAGGTATCCGGGATGGAGGAGCAGATGACGTTTTTAACCAGTCCCTCGAAGACCTTCATAACTATCGATGTGAGTGCTACTGGACGATAGTCATTCAGACAAGAGGGTTTATTGTTCTTAGGCACAGGAATGATGACAGATTTTTTGAAGGAGGTGGGAATCACCGATGTAGCAAGAGACTCATTAAAAATGGATGTAAACAAACCAGCAAGCTGATCAGCGCAGGACCGCAGAATACGGCCGGAAATCCCATCAGGTCCGGCTGCTTTCCTGACGTTCACTCGCTTTAGAGCCCTCCTAACCTCGTCCTCCGACACGGTGATCACATGATCATCGCTGCTCTGACTGCTGCTTCCTGACGCGCTGATCGGCAGACTCGCGCTGCTTAGATTGCTTTCAAAGCGGCCGTAGAAAGTGTTTAGCTCGTCAGCCAGCGACGGATCTATTCTCACCTCTGCAGAGGATTTATTTCCAAAGGCACAGATGGTCCTAAGTCCTTGCCACATTAACCCCCTGAAGCCGTGTGGAGTACACGTTTATGATGGATGGATGCACTTTTTTGGGCTTCAAAATCTAGGGTACCATTCACTCCCATTACAAAGTTTGGAAGAGCCAGGATATTTTTGTGTTTGGGTGAAAGAAGACAGCCATATACACCCAAGATGGCTTGAAGGTGAGTAAATTATGGGATAATTTTTGGGTGAACTAACTCTTTAATGCTGACTGGTAGATCAGGGTTCTGTTTAAAGTCAGCATGAAACAAGTTGCGATAGTATTTTCTTCCCAATTGTGATGTATATCCGAGTGAAACAAGATCTTCTTGAAAAAGAAAAATGAATGGCGGGACTTGATATTGTCCACTGGGAATTGATTTGGTTGGTTGAAACGTTATGGTTTGCTATTGGTTGATCTCGTCTGAGTGACAGGTTGTCCCGCCCTCAGGGCTTGTAAATGTCATCAGAGTAGAGTTGTCGCTGGATGAGGGAGGGGAAGTTATTCTGATTAAAGATTACAGGGGCACATGGATTTAAAAAAAAGGTAACACTTTATTTTGATGCCTGGGCGAATTGGGGACCCGCCACTGCTCTCATTAGAGTAAGTAAGAGTCCAAACCCCTATAAAATCAGCCAACACACTAAGACCAGCAAACCAGCTTAGGCTGGTTTAAGATGGTTTTTTCAGCAGAGAAAGTTGCTAGTACCACTTGCCTCAGACTGGTATTAGCAAGTAGCAAATCATGGCTGTGATGTAAACGTGTCACATAAACTACAACTACTCAGTGTTTAAAAGTTTATCATTGGTTAAAAAAGTATCTAAAAATAAAATGTACAATGAATTTGAACAAATGGTCCGATTCGTGTAAATGTTTACTGAAAGAGCGAATTGTTTTTTAAAAAGATCTTTATTTGACAGCTTATGTCTCAGTGTCACTGCTGTCTCTCTTTGTGCCTTCCATGGTTTACTGTAAACATATCACCGCTATTGATCGGTTGTGTGATGGTTTAGTCGAAGTCTATCAGCTCAGTAGGGCAGTGATGCTGCTTGTCTAGGAGCTGCTATAAGAGCTAATCAGAGGTCTTTGCTTTTCCCAGCATCCCTGACGTTGACTGCATCCCACTTCCGCCCAGTCACATGACCCAAATGCTACGTTTTCCCATCATAGAGCAGAGTGTGTCAGTGTGATTCTTCCAGAGAAACCGGAGATGAAACGCACACACTTAGAAGCAAATGCCGTCTAGACGTCACAAAACCTCTATTAATGATTTCCTTGAAAGCATCGCAAATGCTATTGTTGCATAATATTGGTTTGACTGGCAGGTTTTTGATGCCTGCAGAATATCTGGATAGATCTCCACTAATAATCCAGGAAGTACCATGGTGCTAACAGGAACTGCGCTGCCCCACAGCACTTATCGTAATGTAAGGGATATGTTCATTTAGAGGAAATGATGACGGTGATTACAAATACTCTCCGATCTTCCAGAAAGCAGGAATTTCTTTTAATTCTGAGGCTGATGACTGAAAAAAAAAGATAGATGGATGTGTAAATGTGGATATATTTACATTACAAGCAAAGAAGGTTAGCCATGTTATACACTATATTGCCAAAAGTATACAGGGTATGCATAGACGTCACTTTCCCGCCACAACACGCTCCCTCAGCTGGACTGAGTGGCAACAGAACCTGCTGCATGACTGGATTTAATAGGGGAAACTGCGAAAACGCGAGTAAAACAAACGATTACTCTAATGGTTGGGCTTGAAAGTGTTCCTTATAACATGTCAAAGAAACCTAATCCATGGATATTGACATGCAGCCAGGTGTTTTCTGACATTTACAGTGGGGCAAAAAAAGTATTTAGTCAGCCACCAATTGTGCAAGTTCTCCCACTTAAAAAGATGAGAGAGGCTTGTAATTTTCATCATAGGTACATTTCAACTATGAGAGATAAAATGAGAAAAAAAAAAAAAAAAAAAAAAAAATCCAGAAAATCACATTGTCTGATTTTTAAAGAATTTATTTGCAAATTATGGTGGAAAAGTAGTATTTGGTCAATAACAAAAGTTCTTCTCAGTACTTTGTTATATACCCTTTGTTGGCAATGACAGAGGTCAAACGTTTTCTGTAAGTCTCCACAAGGTTTTTACACACGGTTGCTGGTAGTTTGGCCCATTCCTCCATGCAGATCTCCTCTAGAGCAGTGATGTTTTGGGGGCTGTCGCTGGGCAACACGGATTTTCAACTCCCTCCAAAGATTTTCTATGGGGTTGAGATCTGGAGACTGGCTAGGCCACTCCAGGACCTGGAAATGCTTCTTACGAAGCCACTCCTTCGTTGCCCGGGCGGTGTGTTTGGGATCATTGTCGTGCTGAAAGACCCACCCACGTTTCATCTTCAATGCCCTTGCTGATGGAAGGAGGTTTTCACTCAAAATCTCACGATACATGGCCCCATTCATTCTTTCCTTTACACGGATCAGCTGGTCCCTTTGCAGAAAAACAGCCCCAAAGCATGATGTTTCCACCCCCATGCTTCACAGTAGGTATAGTGTTCTTTGGATGCAACTCAGCATTCTTTGTCCTCCAAACACGACAAGTTGAGTTTACCAAAAAGTTCTATTTTGGTTTCATCTGACCAGAAGACATTCTCCCAATCCTCTTCTGGATCATCCAAATGCTCTCTAGCAAACTTCAGACGGGCCCGGACATGTACCGGCTTAAGCAGGGGGACACGTCTGGCACTGGCGGCGTAGTGTGTTACTGATGGTAGCCTTTCTTACTTTGGTCCCAGCTCTCTGCAGGTCATTCACTAGGTCCCCCCGTGTGGTTCTGGGATTTTTGCTCACTGTTCTTGTGATCATTTTGACCCCACGGGGTGAGATCTTGCTTGGAGCCCCAGATCGAGGGAGATTATCAGTGGTCTTGTATGTCTTCCATTTTCGAATAATTGCTCCCACAGTTGATTTCTTCACACCAAGCTGCTTACCTATTGCAGATTCAGTCTTCCCAGCCTGGTGCAGGTCTACAA
Source organism: Anabarilius grahami (assembly GCA_003731715.1). Lineage (NCBI taxonomy): Eukaryota > Metazoa > Chordata > Actinopteri > Cypriniformes > Xenocyprididae > Anabarilius > Anabarilius grahami. The sequence continues at coordinate 4,239,411 of RJVU01017312.1, forward strand.
TTTTGTTTCTGGTATCCTTTGCGAGCTCTTTGGTCTTGGCCATAGTGGAGTTTGGAGTCTGACTGTTTGAGGTTGTGGACAGGTGTCTTTTGTACTGATAACGAGTTAAAACAGGTGCCATTAATACAGGTAACGAGTGGAGGACAGAGGAGCCTCTTAAAGAAGAAGTTACAGGTCTGTAAGAGCCAGAAATCTTGCTTTTTTGTAGGTGACCAAATACTTATTTTCCACCATAATTTGCTAATAAATTCTTTAAAAATCAGACAATTTGATTTTCTGGATTTTTTTTCTCATTTTGTCTCTCATAGTTGAAATGTACCTATGATGAAAATTACAGGCCTCTCTCATCTTTTTAAGTGGGAGAACTTGCACAATTGGTGGCTGACTAAATACTTTTTTGCCCCACTCTATATGTGCCTGATTTCGATGCCGGGGAAACACATTAAGCAAATCTGCCAGTGAACACTTTATATAAATACAATATAGGTAGGTCTAAATCGGAGTGATCACTTATATCAATGTTATATATATCGTCATATCGTCCAGCCCTAAAACTTGTATAGTTTTTGTCAGTGTTGATTATTTAAAAACACCCAATTATGCAGAATATAAGATGGTAAATATTTAATTGATGAGTTGTCAACACAATATATAACAATACAATATATACGGTATGATTTTACCCCAAAATCCAACATTTTGTCACAAAATGATAACTGCAAAACATGTTTCTTCGCCTGGAGTCCAATTGTTTCTGTGAGTTGCAGCAACCTATTTGCTTTTTTTTTCTGTAGCTTTCAGCAGTGTGTAAAAATATACCTCAGATTTTGTGTCAAAGTTATTTGTACAGTCGGTCGCAAAGCTCTTTCCCGTTTTGGATGTGTTTTGTGTGTTTATCGCGGCATTCACGCTGAAAACCAACGCTGCCACTCAGTCTTTGTGCCACTCAGTGGGCGTAACCGCAGTCATAACGGCTGAAGGTGACATCACGTGCATACACTCTATTGGGACACCCCTCCAAATCATTGAATTCAGGTGTTCCAATCACTTCCGTGGCCACAGGTGTATAAAATCAAGCACCTAGGCATGCAGACTGCTTCTACAAACATTTGTGAAGGAATGGGTTGCTCTCAGGAGCTCAGTGAATTCAAGCGTGGTACCGTGATAGGTTGCCACCTGTGCAATACGTCCATTCGCGAAATTTCCTCACTACTAAATATTCCACAGTCAACTGTTAGTGGTATCATAACAAAGTGGAAGCAATTGGGAACAACAGCAACTCAGCCACGAAGTCAGCGCACGCTGAGGCACACAGTGCGCAGAAGTTGCCAACTTTCTGCAGAGTCAATAGCTACAGACCTCCAAACTTCGTGTGGCCTTCAGATTAGCTCAAGAACAGTGCGTAGAGAGCTTCATGGAATGGGTTCCCATGGCCGAGCAGCTGCATCCAAGCCTTACATCACCAAGTCCAATGCAAAGCGTCGGATGCAGTGGTGTAAAGCACGCCGCTACTGGACTTTAGAGCAGTGGAGACGTGTTCTCTGGATTGATGAATCATGCTTCTCTTTCTGGCAATCCGATGGACGAGTCTGGGTTTGGCAGTTGCCAGGAGAACAGTACTTGCCTGACTGCATTGTGCCAAGTGTAATGTTTGGTGGAGGGGGGATTATGGTGTGGGGTTGTTTTTCAGGGGTTGGGCTTGGCCCCTTAGTTCCAGTGAAAAGAAACTCTTAATGCTTCAGCATACCAAGACATTTTGGACAATTTCATGCTCCCAACTTTGTGGGAACAGTTTGGGGATGGCCCCTTCCTGTTCCAACATGACTGCGCACCGGTGCACAAAGCAAGGTCCATAAAGACATGGGTGAGCGAGTTTGGTGTAGAGGAACTTGACTGGCCTGCACAGAGTCCTGACCTCAACCCGATAGGACACCTTTGGGATCAATTAGAGCTTAGACTGCGAGCCAGGCCTTCTCGCCAACATCACTGCCTAACCTCACAAATGTGCTTCTAGAAGAATGGTCAAAAATTCCTGTAAACACACTAAACCTTGTGGAAAGCCTTCCCAGAAAAGTTGAAGCTGTTATAGCTGCAAAGGATGTGCCAACTCCATATTAAACCCTACAGATTAAGAATGGGATGTCATTACAGTTCATGTGCATGTAAAGGCAGGCGTCCCAAAACTTTTGGCAATATAATGTATTCATTTCACTGAATTGTTGCTGTCAAGAGCATTGCACTGGCATGACACCATCAAACAGAGTATGTCACTACAGCTAGAGCTTTTTCTGAAGAAATTTGAGTCACTTGCTATAAAAGGCAATTTCGCAATGCTAGGGCAATGCTAGGGCAAAATGTTGCTATGTTGAAAACATTCTGCTTAATATTTTTGTGGAAACCATGCTTTTTTTTAGCAGGATTCTTTGATGAACAGGACATTCAAAGTTTGAAATCGAAATCTTTTGTTACATTATAAATGTCTTTGCTTTCAGGTTTGATGAATTGAATGCATCCTTTCTAATAAATAAATAAATCTTACAAACCAGCATAATCATACTGAATCAACATATAAGAATGATTTCTGAAGGATCATGTGACACCGAAGAAGGAAAAAAGTACATTTTTAAATATATTAAAATCAAATTGAGTTACAAATAAATTTTAATTTGTAATAACATTTCACAATATTACATGTTTTACTATACTTTTGATCAAATAAATGCTGCCTTGGTGAGCATATTCTTTCAAAAACATTAAAACATCTTTTGAAGTGTAGTGTATGTGACAAAAAAAAAAAAGGATTTTGGGAGCCATGAAGGTCTCTAGAAGAGTCTCATGTCTCATTGTCCTTTTATGCTCCAGGGGCCTTATTAACAAAACATCTTAAGGCTAAAAGTAGCTCCTAACTTGCCGATTTAGGAGAAACTCTTAAAAACAATGGGCGTGTCAGTCCTAATTTTAGGAGTCCTACATTTTTGCTCTAAGAGTATTTCACAAAGCATTTTAGCGCTAAAACTATCTCCTAAATCTGTGAAACGTTAGGAGTAGTCAAGAGGACTCCTAAGTCACTAAGACCAAATCTCAAACAGTCCTAATCCACCCAAAGACACTGAACACCATTGAGGGAATAGAAATAGAGCCCTGGGTGCTGAACCTTTTCTTCATAAATGCAATACAATTTGATTTATAGATTTAAATCTACGATGAGATGCCAAAAAAATCTTTAACAAATAAATAAATATTGTCTGATTACCTGTGCCAGTGGTTTTCATGAGTTCACACTTACAAATGATTGAATAGAGTAAAAAAAAAAAATATATATATATATAATAAGCGTATTTGGTGTGCTGTCCAAGGGGATCGAGGGCTCCGAGCTTGGAATTTAGCCCAAACCCAAAGTTCTCCCCATATCCCCAGCCGAGTGAGGAGCGGGTTGGTGGAGGGATGCAGAAAACCGTCGAAGTAACTATAAGCGAGTCGGCTCTCGTCTGTGTATATATTCCTCCTCTCGAGCTGATTAGAAAGACCGTTTGAATGTGTTTCTCCCAAACTTTGTTTATAAAACATAATTTGTAGCTTGAATGCTGCATTCTCTTGAGATGCAGACATCCAAGAGGGGGACAATTAACTGTATATACTAGTTTAATTAGTGACACTTAGCCTACATTTTAAAACCTTTATGGCAACAATATGGCAACATTTGTATTTTAAAACCTTTATTTTAATGTGGAAACATGACACCTCATTCTACAATATTTCTATGATTAAATCGCTGACTCCTCCCCCATCAGCCAATCACTGTGTGTATAGTCCATAGCAACAAGGTCAACCCCGCCCTTACTCTTAGCTTAAGACTTCAGTCAATTCCTTAGTAAAAGTTTGTCTCAGCAGCTTTGTGAATAGGTTTTAAGAGAAAACTCTTAGCTAAGAACTTTTACTGCTATTTAGGAGAACTCTTAGTGGTAAGATAAAATGCTTTGTGAATATGGCCCCTGAAGTTTAACCTTTTTTTCTTAATTTTGGGAGAGGCTATATAAGAATTTATTTGTTTAGGGAGTAAAAAACAGAACATTCCAGAGCCAAACAGAAGTCAGCCTCTTGTTTTTCTCTGTTTTGTCTCCCCAAGCCAGCAAAGACCATTCCAATGTTGTTTTCTATTAGGAAAACATGCGGTTGACATGGTTGTGTGAAGCATCCTCTGCTTTTGAGCACATGGGAGGGATAGAAAGTGGGTCTTTTTCCAAAGATCTGGCCACTTGACGACCTACGGTTTGACCTTCTCTCCCACTCCTCCCTATATCTAATCTCCTTCTCTCCCCTGCATCATGTTAAAGGGCAGCATGTCTTCCCTCCCCCAGAAAGCATCATTAGAGATCGCAGAGGATCCTCTCTGACGGTATTGTGTGTAGGTTGACTGCATATGTGATATCATTGAGGAGAACACTTTAGTGGGTGTCTCCATTTGCACTTTAAAGGCTTAAGAAGGGACTCTAATGACACTGCTTCTGTGCAACAATACACATGGACGCTCTTATTTTGTTCAAACAAGGAAGACAAGATGGGTCTTTATTCAACCTGAAGAGCAAAGCGCGCTGTCAACAATTATAACAGATTATCATCCTACGCTACAGAAGTATTTCTAAAAATGAACACCATAGAAAATGAGATGAGAGAGAAAAGGAGAGAAAGCAACAGGTTCCACTATCACAGCGTTTGTCTCTATGGTTGTAAAGGGGAAAAGATAGCAAAAAACCTCTGTTAATTCTCAATAAGAGCTTCTGTAGACATATTACAGTAATAAAGTCAATCTAGTTAGTAATAAGTGAGCTGGTAATGCCGTTCGTGGAGTTGTTTAATCCTCCTCTGCTGAGGCCTTGAGAGATTTAATGTCTTTAATCTTCAGTTGATTTCATCTAAGGCTGTGGCTGAAGTCAGTTGTAGTTCTTGTGTTTCTCGTTCTTCAGTGATTCTGCTTGTTAACAGCAGGTGTTCATCACTAATAATGCTCAATCATCACTTAATTAATCGCTCAATGATCTCATTAACTTTAACTCTGCTTCAGTGTTACTTTAACACTCTGTAGAGTGGGATCATATGTACTCTGAGCAGAGTTGATTTTGCTGTGTACATTTAACATTAATAATGAGTAGACGCACCCTGTCATTTAATACAGTAAATTTTCTAGATTTTCAATAATTATAAATACAATATATAAGCCAGTTATTTCATTTAGGAAACTACATGTAATCTATTAATAATATTTTGCTTAAAGGGATAGATCGCCCAAAAATCATTTATCATTTCAAAAATCATTTACTCAATCATAATAAAAACAAAGAAGATAATCCATAGTGCAGGACCTGTGAGAGCTTTGTAAAACAAAGACAACACCAAACAAAGAGAGAACCAAACTGAGGGTTTAAATCAGGAGTGTCCAGTCCTGCTCCTGGAGGGCCACTGTCCTGCAGAGTTTATCTCCAACCCCAATTAAACACACCTGAACCAGCTAATCAAGCTCTTACTATGGGCTAGAAACTTCTAGGCAGGTGTGCTGAGGCAAGTTGGAGCTAAACTCTGCAGGACAGTGGCCCTCCAGGACTGAGTTTGGAGACCCCTGGCTTAAATACATGAGAACTAACCAAGAAACAGGTGGCGAACATAATCAGTAACCAAGGGAACAAACGAGATCATACTTAGAAACCATGAAAACCAAGGAATCAGAAACTAAACAGGGAAAGGGAAACTAGCGCTGCGTCCCAATCACATACTATACATCCTAAATAGTATTCGAAAATATAATTAGTGTGTCCCAAATCATAGTATGTTGAAATTAGTATTCCAAAGATGGTCTACCTTTTCCAGTTAGAATGTGAAGTGCAGATCCTTGCACGCTCTAATGTCTAATATTGCCCACAACCCATTGTTCTGTGGACGAGGATTCGATTAGAACTACAAGCACGAATAAAATGAACAAAGACGCAATTATGACGAAGTAGTATGTCCCAAAGCTTGCATACTCTTCTGCTACACACTCAAAAGTATGTACTGTACATACTTTTAGGGCACAGTATAAGTAGGCGAATTGGGACTCAGCATGAAAAACAGAATGAAATAAACTTCAAACTAAAGGCCCTAAATATACTTCAAGCGAAATCGAAGAACGAACACGTGTGAGCTCGTGCAAACATCCACATCGCTATTACTATGCTTTCTTAACTGCTGTTTTCTCACTGCTGTCATTTTTGTAGTATGTTTATTTTGTTATTGAGAGGAAAGAGAGCAGCATAATTATATTTACATATTAATCTAAACGTTGCTCTCAGCAGTGTGGACAGCATCGAGATATAACAATATATCACTTTTAACTTTTAACCCATTTACCCCTTTTGAACTTTTACCCTTAAATAAAGAACACACACACAAAAAAATCTTCACTGTGAGTATATCGGGACCTTAAGAGTCTAAACATAAAGAACCAAAACTGTGACACCCTCATGTCATTCCAAACCAGTATGACAAAAGAAGATATTTTGAAAAATGTTTTGGTTTTTTGTCCATACAATGGAAGTCAGCATGCAGGGTTCAGTGTTGTTTTGGATAAATCATTTCATATGGACAAAAACAGTCTAAATGTTAAACAGTCATGCAGGAACAGGATTGGAAAGTTGTATTTTCTCACACTTTTCATATTATTACTTAATATTTGTAATTATTTAAAAATATTTTTCTTAATGTTTTTATATGATATTTTCTCACACAGTATCATTAAGTCTTTATAAATTATAATATATAGATGCCTTTATATTTTAGGAAGGGCATCAGGGTTGTGAGGACAAGTAGATCATATTTGGCATCACAAACTTTGAAAAACCCTTTTTTACAGTACTGAAACCTGACAAAAATTATGTTTTCTTTGCGTACATGAATGTCATTCATAATTCAAACAAGCAATTAATTTGTTTGCACTTGCAGGAAAACATGCCAAGCCGAGGATTTGAGTGTGTGATATAGTGAGTGTGAAAAACCTATGTGTGATTGTTTAAGCTTTATCTGCTCATATTTCTTTAGACTTGAGCCCTTTGCGAACATAGAGATGTCTAAATCTTTTTCACTGTCAAGAAGTTATCAAGACCATATGAGGTAATAAAGTGAATACACTGAAAATCATTCATGCCATTCAATCATTGAATATGGTCATAAATCCATTTTTATCTATGCTAACAAACCTACAAATCTAAGCTGTTTATGTTTTCAGTAGCTCCCCATCTGATTGGTGAGCCAATTTCTATACTGAAAATGTACCTGAAATAATGCACATATTATCACACGGTCTGCGCAACATCTCTGTTGTTATGATACAGAGGGGTCGAACACAGATGTAAACAGGTAAACAGTCTTTATTGAAACCAGTGAGCGGATAATGCAAGCAGGATGAGTCAGATGAGTAAAAGGTGCAGGCTGGTGATAGTTACTGTCCTTTGGGGTTTGCAGATGAGAGAGTCGTGGAAACGGGATGGAGCTGGAGATCTTTGGAGAAGATGGAGCACTCACACACAGACGAGGAACACACGGGGAGATCGGGAGTCACAGGAGACAGGTTGGTAGCGAGAGAGGAGTCCTTGAGGTAAGTATACATGTGAGTATAGCTTAACGAGACCGGACATGGAGTGCTGTGTCTGAGTGCTCTTTATAGTGGTGCTGATGAGTGAGTTAATGAGGTGCAGGTGGCGGTGATCAG